>CM042844.1:377964-645089 GCA_023653725.1 Bungarus multicinctus
GAAAAGACCCTTCCACATACTATCACAGATCTACATAAATCACCTGGGCATAATCTCTTTAACTCTTCAACACAGCATTAAAAGAGACAATAGAAAGATTTAACAGTTAACCGTTTAACATAGCTTTTAAGGCATTCAAACCAATATACATTTCAATATACACTCTAAAGTTTGAACTGTTTCAAACATATTTCAGCCAGTCCAGTCATACAAAGTACAATCTGTATCAAGGGAATAATACTTCAATATCAGCAGCCAAAAGCTGAACCAGCTCTCCAAAAGAGAACTCTGAAACTTTAGAAACATCTTGTTCTCATTATAACCCCCCTTAACACAAAATATGACAGGGAGAAAAGAGACAAGAAAAAACAACAACAGTATCATCTTCAGACCCATCTAAACAATCCCATTCCAATTTAGGAAATATTGCAACCCAATTTGAAAAGTTACTAATTAAAATTCAGCTCACCTGAGACCCCAGGTGCACCAAACTTCGGCCGTTCCAAGCATCCACAACCAGATTACCAGTCAAGGTTTTAAGAGCGATTTCCCCTCCCTTGGGTGGAAGACCCAGTAACTGCCTCCACAAATCCAGCGGAGAGGCACCATTGCAGTCCTGAAAAATCATCCGTCCAAAGGAAGAAAAAAACGTCTAACTCCTGGCTGGCTCGCCAAAATTGTTATAAGCATTCAAAGATGAAAACAACAGACTTTTGATAATCTGAGTTATAGGATGCTTTATCAGGGAAATTACTGCAGTATTGGACTCAGTTCACTCTAGAAAAGAAACATTTTCTAAGAGGAAGGAGACACCCTCCTTTCAGTGAATACAGCTTATATAGGTTTATCAAATCACATAGTTACATAATACTTCCTTTTTCCATATATGGATGTTATACAACCTTCCATGAAAAACTACCAATATTTTCAGATTTCCTGTTTTTCACATTCCAGAAAAATTATAAGGAAACATTAATATTCCTTAAGGTGACATTTATAATGTCAGAGCGCCCCAGTACAAATGTCCTCTAACTTATGCCAAAGACAAACTTAGCAATCCAACATATTTGTTTCACAAAAACATATTTCTCAACTTTTCTATCCTTTTAAAAGGTCAGGCTACGGACACAAAATGGCTACAGTCTAGTTCTGTAGTTTCTCAAGTATAATATCCAAATTTTACTTATAACAGTCTCTCTCTCTCTGTCTCTCTCTGTCTCTCACCCTCTCTGTCTCTCTCTGTCTCTGTCTCTCTCTTTGTCTCTCTCTCTTTGTCTCTCTCTCTCTGTCTTTCTCTCTCTGTCTCTCTCTGTCTCTCTCTCTGTCTCTCTCTGTCTCTCCGTCTCTCTCCCTCTTTGTCTCTCTCTCTGTCTCTGTCTTTCTCTGTCTCTCTGTCTCTGTCTCTCTGTCTGTCTCTCTGTCTCTGTCCTCTGTCTCTCTCTCTGTCTCTCTCTCTCTCTTTGTCTTTCTCTGTGTCTCTCTCTCTGTCTCTCTCTCTCTCTCTCTCTCTGTCTCACTCTGTCTCTGTCTCGCTGTCTCACTGTGTCTCTCTCTCTCTGTGTCTCTTTGTCTCTGTCTCTCTCCCTCTCTGTCTCTCTCTGTCTGTCTCTCTCTGTCTCTCTCTGTCTCTCTCTCTCTGTCTCTGTTTCTCTGTCTCTCCCACTCTGTCTCTGTCTCTCTCTGTCTCTCTCTGTCTGTATCTCTCTCTGTCTCTCTCTCTGTCTCTCTGTCTTTCCCTCTCTGTCTCACTCTCTCTGTCTCTCTGTCTCTCTCTGTCTCTCTCTCTCTGTCTCTCTCTCTGTCTCTCTCTCTCTCTGTCTCTGTCTTTCTCTGTCTGTCTCCCTCTCTGTCTCTCTCTGTCTGTCTCTCTCTCTGTCACTCTCTCTCTGTCTCTCACCCTCTCTGTCTCTCTTTGTCTTTCTCTCTGTCTTTCTCTGTCTCTCTTTCTCTCTCCGTCTCTCTCTCTCTCTCTCCCTGTCTCTCTCCCTCTTTGTCTCTCTCTCTGTCTTTCTCTGTCTCTCTCTGTCTCTCTCTCTCTCTCTGTCTCTCTGTCTCTCTGTCCCTCTCTGTCTCTCTCTGTCTCTCTCTGTCTTCCCCCCCTCTCTGTGTGTCTCTCTCTCTGTCTTTCCCTCTCTCTCTCTCTGTGTCTCTTTCTGTGTCTCTCTCTCTGTCTCTCTGTGTCTGTCTCTCTGTCTTTCCCTCTCTGTCTCTCTCTCTCTCTCTGTGTCTCTCTCTGTCTCTCTCTCTCTCTGTGTCTCTCTCTGTATCTCTCTCTCTCTCTCTGTCTCTGTCTCCCTGTCTCTGTCTCTCTGTCTCTGTTTTTCTGTCTGTCTGTCTGTCTGTCTGTCTGTCTCTCTCTCTGTGTGTGTGTCTCTCTCTCTCTCTCCAGCCCTTCTGGGCAGCTTCTCCCCCCTTCTTTTTGGGGCAGAAAGGGAGGTGGGGCAGCAACTACAGAGGTCTTTGGGTGAGGCTGGGCGCCTAGACCCCTTCCAATCTGAGTCCAGGCCTGGGCGTGAGGCAGAAACCTAAATAACAGAATAAGAGATTTGGAAGGGACCTCGGAGGTCTTCCAGCCCAACCCTTACCCAAGGAGAAGACCCAGTACCATTTCTGACTGTCCCATCTCTTCTCAGAAACCTCCAGGGATGGAGCACTTAGATTGCTCTTGGGGGTGACTGGGGCAGGGCCTGGGTGGGAAGACAGACAGGGGTTCTGCTGGGCATCCCAGGGGCATCTGGTACCCCTTGCCAGGTCTCCTTTCTAGGCTGCCTGAGAGGTGGGCAGTTAGGGAACTCTTTGCTGGCAGCTCTGCTCTTTCTGAGGGGGTGGGTCCTGTGTGTGTACGGGGGGGGGGGGCAGGCTGAATCTCGTCAGGGTGGGCTCCTCCATTTCCCCTCTGCTTCCCACACCTGCATGGAACTGCTGGGGCAGGTCACCTGTCAGGTCAGGTGCCCACGATACCCGATTGCCTCCCTCTGCCGTGAGCCAAGCTGGGATTTGTGTCCTGAGGCAGCAGGGAAACTTCATGGGACAAAGGACAGGTGGAATCCCAACCAGGCCGAGTTGCTCTGGGCATGGAGCCCTCTGGCTCTGGGTTGTCCCGTCTGTCCATCCATCCGTCCATCATGTAGATGAGGCTTCAGTCCCTCCGAAGGACCAGGTCATAATGTGGGGGTTCACCTGCTGCCTCAGTACCATAAAGACTACAGCCAGGACAGGCTTTGCTCAGGTGGTGCACTAAGTGCAGCCGTGCCTACAGCAGGAGGGACCTGTTGAGGGGCAATGGGAATGGGCTCATCAGGACTGGGACCTTCGGTGTGCCCGGCCCAGGCCCCTAGAGGGCTTCCATGCACCACCAGCCTCAGCGATGCCCCTGCCCCGAGGGTTGGCCCAGGGATGGAGGCAGCCCTCTTCTCTGGGCTTCACCTGGAGATCTGATCCCGGCCTCCTGGGAGAGGCTCAGCAAGAGCAGGGAGGAGCAGGTGGGCTTGTTGCTCTGTCTGCATGGCGGACAAAAAAGGGAATGGGGAAAATTCAGAAAGGAAGACAGAAGTAAAAAAAATGCTGGAGTTGTTTCCATAGAGACTCCGGCAGCATCAGTTTTAGCCTTTCCTTTTTCCTTTCCCTCTCCTCTCCTCCCAAGCTCCCCTTTGCAAATCTCAGAGTTGCCACTTTTGTAAGCCTCCCAGCTCTTGACTTCCCCATGGGGAGGGGGGGCAGGCACTGTCTCTTGGGAGAGGGGCTGAATTGCCCATCCCACATGTCCTCAGGTGAATTGGGATTCAGCAAATGGAAGACTGGATGTCCTGGGGGGTTTCTCCCCCCCCCCCAACAATCCAGGCAGTGAGAGCAGCCACCTGCTCCGAGGATCCCTCTGGCCTGGGCTTTGGGAATCCTTTCCTGGAATGAGCCAGCCCCCCTGGAAGCCCCAGTGCTTCCAGGGGACAATTAAAAGCTCCCCCCTCCATCAGCTGCAGCCACTGGAAGGGAGCATGGAGAGGGAAGCAGCTGCGGTGGGTCCTTTCATCTGCTGCCCCTTTGAACCTTCAAAAATGCCACACCCGAGGGGGGGCTGCCCTGGCATCCTGGGGGGAGGGCTGTTGGGCAGTAGAGAATGGTGACCTTAATTGACTCTGTTCCCTGCCAAACTCCTCGGCAAACCCCCCTGGTCTTGGGGGCTGGGGCTGAGGTCTTGGGGGCTGTGTGGCCGGACCTGGCGGGGGGGGGGGGTAGTGGGCATGTGCAAAGGGGCCTAGCTCAGAGGTGAGGGGGGCTGCTTTCCCAACCTTCCCTCCTCAGCAAGCAGCATCTGGGAGCACCTTCTCCAGCCGACCTACGCAAGGCTTTGGGCACAGCAAAGCGTTCCTGGGAATGGTGGTCGCCTGGCGAGACTGGGGTGGGGGGTGGGGCTGCCTCCACAGGCCCCGCCTTCTCGGCAGCTCAGCCCCCGGGGGTCCCAGCAGTTGCCGAGAGGGAGGGCGCCTTTGTTCCCTCTGCAGATGCTGTACCCAGCCTGGCCGGGTTCCCTGAAAGGAGGGGAAGCTGCACCCCATTTTCCGCAAGGGAAAGGAAATACAACGCCGAAGTTGAGGGGGAGGAGGCCTCGCGGTGCACCCAGCATGACTCTCCAGGCAAGGCGGCAGCCGCCCTCCCTCCTTCTCCTTCGAGCCGAGTCGCCCTGTAAGCGCGCAGCGCAGGTGAGGGTCCGCGTGGCCAGCGGATGCCGGAGGGGCCCTCCCCGGAGGGAGGGGCGAGGGGGCTTCCCTCTTACCCGCTCACTGCCGCTCCCCGGGGCCAAGGAAGGGCCGAGCGCGGCCGGAGGGGCGAGGGGGCTTCCCTCTTACCCGCTCACTGCCGCTCCCCGGGGCCAAGGAAGGGCCGAGCGCGGCCGCGGGCGTAAGCAGCTTAGGTGGCGCCTGGAGCGTCGGGCGGGGCGACGCTTGTCAAGACCAAAATGGGCCGACAAATTCGGAGCCGCGAGGCGCGGCCGCTCTCTTGCTTGGCGCCGGAAAGGGACCTGCCTCCTCCGCTGGGCAGGCGCGCCTTTCGGGACCAGGCGGCCGGGGACGGCCCAGCAGGGCTCGGGGTAGGACGAGCGGACGGGCGCCGGCAGGAGGCGGAGAGGGTGCCGAGCCCGCCATTGACCGCCGCTTCGTCTTAGAGATGCTCCCTTTGCAACGAGAGGGGAGCCCCCCGTTGTCGGCCACTCCTCCCTCCCTCCTGACTTGCAAGACCCTGAATGAGGGCTGCGTTTTCTTCCCAGGTGGATCCAGGAGGAACGTCCTCTGTTCGCCCGAGGAGCCCAGGGGTGTCTCTTGAAGGTCTCGGCTCCACCCTCCTTCAGAAGCTGGACCAGAAAGAAAGCACCGGACGGACAGGCTTAGCTAGGCAAGCTTGAAATGGCTGCAGGACCAAGGCCAGTTCCTGGGGCTTTGCTCCCCCCACCCCATACCTCCTCTAAGCATCTGAGAGACCAGGCGCCCCTGGCCACGGCCAGCATGGTCTGAGAAGGAAACTCTGGTCTGCCTCAACCTCAAGGCTAGACTTTTCCAGAGGCAGCATTTTGCCCATGTCTCTGCAACCTTTGTCAAAGGAGAGGGAGGGAAGGAAGGAAGGGAAAAGGGAGGGAGGGAGGGAGGAAGAGAGAAGGGAGGGAAGAAAGGAAAGGAGGAGGGAAGGATCTTCTTTGGTCCTACAGAGGCATCAGGGTTTGGGAGGCTGAGTAGCCCAAGAGCTTTGCTGATCCCCTGGAAATTAACCTGCACCCCTCGCAGCTAAGGAGGCCCCTGGCATTATTTGCTCTGAATGGAGGAGCCCCCCCTCGCCCCAGTTCCCACAGCGCCTGGCCCTCCGTCCGCCTCTCCTCCCCGGCTTATAAAGGCCTGTTATCCACCTCGTCTTCTGAGCCTTGCTACAAAAAGCTCACACTGCTAATCTGGAAATAAAGGTCACTCTGGCCGGCCCTCGGTCCTCCGCCACAAAGGCCCAGGTACGGTGTGCCCGCAGGGAGTGACCTTTGCGAGCGTCAGAGAGAAAGCGGATCACAAACAGCTGCACAAAGGCAGCCAGGCGCTGGACGGGAAGGATTTTGCCTGCCTGGACTCCCTGCTGCTCGGGCACAATGGAGGCCGCCATGAGGATGTGAAGAGGGAGGCTGGAGACAATGAGAATCCCCGTGAATAAGTGATGCGGTCCCTCCCGCAATAGCTTCCGTGTGCCCCCTTCTCCAGCCAAAGAAAGGCCTCCGGTGGACACCGGGAACAGCACGGTGCCACCCTGATGCCACTACACGAGGTGCCCTCTGCTGCCACTGGGGAAGAAGGGCCGAGGCTCACGGTGACCCATCGGCTGAGCTCACATGGCACTCGGCCTGGCCGTGCAAAGCTGGCAGAGTGATCCCCCCACCGTGCTTGACTTGGCTAATTCTTAGAACGGGTTTCCTGCAGCTGACCCCTCCCTTGAACCCGGCCTGTTGGGTCAGTTTAGCAGCATTATGTGAACCCAGGAAGTGAATTAAATCAGCTCCAGGCCAAGAGGGTTGTGCGAATGCAGCCAGGAAGAGGATTAACAGCAGCAGGTTCTTTGGTCAGGGGTCAGCCCTGAGGGGGGGCACCTCCTGTTCTCCCACCCACCATCAGGGGTCCTGGGACAAAACACCTTCTCCCTCCCCCCAAGGAAAAGAGCTAAGTTCGAAGATGACATGCCCTTAAGATGGGTGTTTGTTAAGATGTATTAAGATGAGTATTATTATTATAAGGGACATGAATTTAGAATATGGGCCTGTCCCCCTGCAACTTCACTGGCTGATTCCTCACAATGTGCCAAATCAGGTCAGTTGGAGAAGCTGGTTAGAATGAAAGCTGGTTGGCTCGTTTCTGGCTTGAGAGTTCTTGCAAACCCACAGAACCGGTCAGTAGCCAGCTGGACCGTATAAGTCTGCCTGTCCCAGGAACTCCAAGAGCATTGTCATTGTCTCGGGTCCCCTGCAAAAGTGAGCGTCCACAACAGACTCTTTGGGCATCAGAAGGTGCCCTGGGGAGGCTGGGAGGGCCCATCTCAGCTCCTTCACACAATGTGCTAAAACACCCCAAACAAGGTTCATTTGTATGCTTAGGTAGCATGTCATGTTCCTCCTTGCCTTTCCTCTCTGACCTTGGGGGGAGGGGGGGGGGGCTCACTGGCCAACTGAACCCTCCTTGGGTGCCTGGGAGAAGAAGACCCAGCAGGAGCCTTGCAGTCAACGGGGAGGGCTGAGCCAGGCGGCCTGGAAAATGGATCTGGAGGGAGGCAGCTCAGAAGGGCAGGGCAGGTTACCAGCCTAAAATGCCACCTGGCCACTGGCAGATAAAACCCCACAGAAGGGAGGATGGAGGCCCTGAAAACGAGAGATTTGCTGCTTTCCCAGGAAGGGGACTCTGTGCCCAGCAGGCGCTAATCCTTAGAGTAGAATAAGAGAGTTGGAAGGGACCTTGGAGGTCATCCAGTCCACCCCCCACCCACCCAGGCAGGAGACCCTACATCATTTCTGATAGATGGCAGTCCAGTCTCTTCTTGGAAGCCTCCAGGGATGAAGCTCCCACAACCTCCAAAGGCAACTTCTGCTCCATGGATTGATGGTTCTCATTTATTTATTTATTAAGCTTATATACCACCCTATTTCCCTAACAGGGCGGTGCACAGCTGCATTAAAATACAAAAAACAGTGCAAAATTAAAAACAATTAAAAAACCAAATATAAAAGGCTGAAAGCTAAAAATAAAGGGCTAAAAGCTAAAACCAGACGAAACCGAATTAAAAATCGCCTAAAAACCCTAGGCCAGACCGGCTTGATGATATAAATAGGTTTTCAACGTGCGCCGGAAGGTCAGGAGATCAGGAATGGTCCTCATCTCCGGGGGTAATTCGTTCCAGAGGGAGGGTGCCCCCAACGAGAAGGCCCGCACCCTCGGGGTCACCAGCCGTCCAGCCGGCGGCACCCCGAGGAGGCCGACTCTATGGGAATGTATTGGCCAACGGGAGGCCGATAATGGCAGGAGGCGGTCCTGCAAATATCCTGGTCCCAAGCCATGGAGCGCTTTAAAGATGGTAACTAGAACCTTGAAGCGCACCCGGAGGGCCACCGGGAGCCAATGCAGCTCACGCAAGAGCGGCATAACATGGGAGCCCTGAGGAGCCCCCAACACCACCCGCACGGCCGCATTCTGCACCAGCTGGAGCCTCCGGGTGCTCTTCAAAGGGAACCCCATGTAGAGAGAACCCCATGCCTTGGAGATTAGCTTGACCGCCCCCCCCTCTGCACAAAGGCCTCCCCTACGAGTGTCAAGTTTGGGCACCTGCTCCCCAACAGAAACCAGCCCCTTCCCAAAGGGCCCAGAATGTGCACAGGCACATTGAGCCCACCCCCCACCCCCAGCCTCATCTCAGGGCCAGGAGCTCAACCGGGGACCCCTTGGGCTGCTAAGGGAGGTGTTGTGGGTCTGTGTTTGAGGACAGGAGCCCACTGTCTGCAAGCAGCATCAGTGCTTGGCCCCCAGGCTTCACCCTCAGCCCCCCAGGGTCCCTGGCTTTGCGCTGGCCTGGTTCTGGATGCTGTCTCTGGCCCACCTTTTGCAATCAGGCTGCGATCTTCTCCTGGGCGGAGTTGGTGAGCTGGGGTGTCCTACCTGAGCCTTGCCTGGGCCCAGCTCTGCCCCTCTGCCCAGCTCTGCCTTTGTGGGATGGCTTTCCACAATCCAGGCTGCAACGATTTGATAAACTCTTCTCCTTTATTGGTACTCTTGGCATCATTTGAAAATGAAGCAAAATACAAAAAAAGCATGATGTCTATCAGGTCCAACAATTCTACAATGTCCCTGTTAGGACTACAAAGTCAATGTTGTGTGGCCTTAATTATGCACCAGCTGAGATCCTGGGGGGAGCAGAGTGGCTGTCCTTGTCCGCAAGCTGCAGTCAGTCCTTTGCAGACGGCCAGAATCAAAGTTCCTAAATGATTGTACTAAACAAACCCACAGCAGCCTCCCTCAGTGAATTGTGCCACTTTGGTGTGTGTGTGTGTGTGTGTGTGTGTGTGTGTTCCTCTTGCCCCTCCCCTCCCTTCCCCCATGGGCTGTTTTAATCCCTTGTCATTCATGGGTCTGTAATAAACTCCACCTAACACAACCTTGTGCACATACACTAAACAAATGGCAGCCTCCTGAGTGCCCCCCTCCCCAGCCGCAAGTGCTGGTGGGCTTCAGCAGCTCTCAGGAGGCAGCCCCTCCCCCCATTCCTCCCTCCTGCCCAGCACTGCTGTTTTCTGCTTTCAGGATTCCAGGGCTGGGCCAAATCCCTCCTGGGATCAAAGGCTGCTGGTCTCAGGCTGAGAAAAGTGCCTGGGACCCAGTGCAGCCCCCTCCCCACAGTGAGTCCAGCCCCCCATCCTCTTCCACACTTACAAAGGAGCAGAGACCCTTCCCCTTGGATCCCCCTGGTGAGCCCCATAGACTCAGCAGGTGCTTGTGTGTGTTTGTGTGTGATGGCTGAGATTGTGTTTCTTGTCCATTTTGCGGATCTGCCTCATTCCTTGTTATCTGAGTTAACAGGACAATATAGGGAACACACTTCAGCACACAGGCTGGTTCACACAGGGTGCTAAGAGGCACAAAAGGAAAGACACTGAGGAGAGGAGAGGAGAGGAAGGGTTAGGGTTGAATGAGCCTACATGGTTGTACAGATGCCAAGCAGCTGCCTGCCCTGGTCCATCCCAGAAGGAGTGCAGTTGTCCTCTCTGCTAGCTGAATAAGAGAGCTGGAAGGGACCTCGGGGGTCTTCTAGTTCTGCACCCTGCTCAAGCAGGAAACTCTGCACCATTTCAGAGAGGTGGCCGTCCAGTCTCTTCCTAAAAGCCTCCAGTGACGGAGCCCCCACAACTCCTGGAGGCAACTCCTGTTCCTCCCTGTCAGGAAATGCCTCCTTAGTCCCAGGCTGCTTCCCTCCTGGGTTAGTTTGCATCTTTTGCTTCCTGGAGATCACAGCAAGCAGTGGGTGTCTGAGTCAGAATGTAAGTCCAGGTTTTGTGGTTGTGTTTTCTGAGTCAGTTTTGGGTGCAGGGAGCGTTTTGCAAGCAAGAGGACTCTGGGTCACGCCAGACTCCCTTCCTTTGGCTCTGATCCTGCCCTCCCCCCATACACACACACTGTGTAGGAGCCGCACGCAAGGCCCCCTCCCCCTCCCCAGATAACCTGAGCCTCCTTCTGTAAACATTCTGCCAATAAGTCCTTGGGGGGGGGGGGAGGGCTCTGGCAGATTGCCAGCCAGATAACCCTGCTGGCTGATTGGGGGTGTCAAAGGCGGGTTGCCCTGCCAGGCTCTGCTGGGCCGCCAAGGAGGCTCCGGGGCAGCCCTTGGGGAAGGTGCCAGCTTTGCCCTAAGCTGGGGGTGGGGGCAGTGGGGGTGGGGGGCATTCTGGTCCTAACAAGCCCAAGAGCAGCAGTTCCCAGGGAGGGGCCTTCCTCTGCCGTGTGCTTTAACTGGGGGGAGGGGACTCTTCGCCATGGAAACAAAGAAGGGGGGGGGGCGGCTGAGATTTCAGAGGAAAGCGGCTGCTTGGGGGTCCTGGCAGCCCTTCCTTAGGAAAGGCATTGTAGGTGGTCCTCGATTTACGACCACAATGGAGCCCAAGTTTTCTGTTACTAAGCAAGTTAAGTGAATTTTATGATCTTTCTTGCCAGAGTTGACGAGTGAATCACTGCAGTTTTTAAGGGAGCAACATAGTTGTTAAGTGGAACCTGGCTTCCCCATTGGCTTTGCTTGTCAGAAGGTCACATGACCCCTTGGGATGCTGCGACCATCGTAAATAAAGCGCCAGAATTCTGACCGTGCGACCAGGGAGATGCTGCAACAGCCATGTCCCTTTTTCAGTGTGGTTGCAACTTCGAACAGACACTAAATGAACCGTTGTAAGTCGGGGACTGCCTGTGTTCCCAGGGATGGAGGGGTGAGGAAACCTACCAGCTGGCCCAGGTCCTGAGAGGCGGAGCTCAGAGGGGGCTTGTCCAGGGGAGCCTTCCCCACTTCCTTCCGGGCAAGGTGGGAGACGGTCTCCTTGATTCCGCCTGAGACCCCACTCTCTGCCCCCCCTCTTGCTTTCCTCTTTCCACTGCCTGGAGGGAACAGCCCTTCCCCTTCCCTCTGCATGTGTGTGTGTGTGTGAGAGAGAGAGAGAGAGAGAGTCACCCTTTTCTTGGCAGGCTGCCTGCAGCCCCTTTCTCACGACCTCCCCTCTTCCGGAGGTCACTGGGAGTCCTTGTTTCCTGCCAAGAGGTCGGCTGCGGGGGAGAGGCGAAGGTCCAGAGCAGAGGGGCTGGTCCTGGAGGGATTTGACCCAGGGGAGGGGGGCGGAGGCCGGCACTGTGGCCAGGGGCTCCCCAGAGCTGCAATTTGCAGCCAAAGAACTGGGCAGCCAAGCCAGGCTGAGTCCTCAGAGGGCTTCCTCTGCCCCGCCTGGAGGCACAGCTGTCTCTTGGGCGTGCAGGTGTATGCATGCATGTGTCACAGAGCAGGAGAGAAGGTGTGTGTGTGCAATGCTGCCCTCCTGCTGGTCAAGGGGCCTTGTGGTTGGATCCCTCTGGATCTGGGCCTCTTCCCACGTGGTGGTGATTGGGGCCAATTCTTCCGGAGATGCCAGATTGGGGAAGACGCTGAGGCTATGCTGGGTGGGGGAGGGGAGGGACCGATCCTTCCTCATGCGGCCCTCTTTGGCGAGAACAGATGCTTCCACCGCTAGGGAATGGGCTCGGTCGCAAGCAGGATGGAGCCCTCCCTGTGTTGCGCCCTCCGCCCGATGTAAAGGACAAGGAATCAGCGGCCCACCCGGAGGAGGCGGAGACGGGCAACCTGCTTTCCCGAGCCGCCAGCATCTCCTGGCCCCACGACCGCTAAGCTGGGGGGAGGGAAGGGCGGGCTTTGGGGGCGTCGGGCGGAGCAAGCCTGAATCCCCGCGGGGTTAAGGGGGAGAGGACTCTGACAAGGATTGACGGAATGCAGCGATTTGTGGAGGCGGGGAACGAGGAGGGGGAGGAAAGTGGGCGAGCCCTGCCGGAAAGGGTCCCTCGAGGAGCCCCCGCCAGTGGAAGCCCTCGGGAGGCGCGGGCTTGTGCAGACAGGGCCAGAGCCCCTTCCGCTTGCCCCCTCCTCAGCATTCCTCTTCCCACACCTGAATGCCGGCAGGCACCTGGCCCCTTTGCAGGCCCCGGAGGGCGGGAGTCTGGAGCTCTTCAAATCTTGCGGGCGGAGAAGGGCCCCGCGATCGGAAACCTGAGCCGGCCCTTTATCAGGCTCGCCCATCTCGTTTGCAAATGGGCCGTGACCAGCCGGGCAGGGGGCAGGCGGAGCGGCTCCCGGAGCGACGCGGAGAGCAAGCGGCGAGTGCCGACTCCCCCCCCCTCCCCCGCGTTTCCTCAGCCGCATCTTTTCTGAGTTAGCAGGCGGAGGAAAGGCGGGGGCTGATCACAACCAGATGCGGCGGGTGTTAAATCATCACAGCCAGGCCAGGACGGGCGTCCAGGAAGCGCGCTGGCAAAGGAGAGCGGGGCCCGGATTTCCCCGCTTCCAGAGGCACCGGGCCAGGCCAAGCCTGAGGGCTACAGAGCGCCGCCGCGGCCCCCCCCCCCCGCAGACAGCAGCCCTTGTAGTGGCAGGGGAAGGAGGACCAGGGTAGCCGAGATGGTTGTCCTGGCATCTGACCGGGAGGCAGCCTTTCCCTCCAGCAACCAGCCTGGCTCCCTGCCTGCTCATAAAAGCGTGTGCAAGCTAACCTCAGTTAACATTCGCCTTAATGTGGGGTAACCTTTGTGCTCAGGTAGCCCAAGAAGTCAGTCTGTGCGGTTGCCAGGCCAAGGGAGAGTGGCTGGGCCTACATTCCTCCAAGAGCTGCCAGCTGCTCCACGACCTTCCAGCTGAGCTCAACCTCTGCTGTTTCCTGCCTTCCCACCGGAGGAACTTAGTTTTGCTCAATGTTGAAAGGAGCCCCACCTTGGCATTCTCTTCCTCTGGGTGGCACCCCACCGCGCCCAGTTCTTTCCCCCAGTGGTAGCTGCTCAGCCATTTCCAACAGCTGTCAATGATGGCTCCCAGAAGTTCCTGCTTGGGCCTCCAGTGACAGGATCTGGGCCAGCCTCTTTTTCAGGTGCCAGAAGCCCTTGCCAGGCAACAGCTGCCCAAAGAACCTCTTTCACTGACCATTTTCTCAAATCGGCTGGATTCACACATCCTGGCAGTTAGCATGAGTCCAGAGAGTCCTGTGAACTAGGCTGCGGTCTGGTCAGGGAGGCGCCATTCACCCCCAGGAGAAAGGGAGTCTTACAGGATTCCCCCCTGCCCATCAGGAGCCGCTGGTCAGGGTCTTCACCAGGAGCCCCCTGCTGCTTCCCTAAGTGGGCCGGCGTGGAAGTGAGAGGGGGTCTCTTCCCCAGGGGGCCCAGATGTCCTGCCCTGACCCCCCCTCCTCCTGCTCTTAATCCGTTGGCTGCTGGTGGGCCTTCTTGTCAGGGAGATCAGCCTGCTGAGAATCTGGGATGGACCCCTGTGGGGTTTGCAGGGCAGTGGGGATGGCAGGGACAAACCTTGCCATGTGGAACGATCCCTGGAGTCCTGCTCAGCTGAGAGAGAACCCCAGAGCGCCTCTTCCTGAGCCTGGCCAGGAGTCAAAGGCTCCTCTGAGAAAAAGCCGGGAGGGGCAGTCCCCTTCGTGCTTTGCATGGGAAGGTGCAGCTCTGTGAGCCTTTAGACAGAGGCCAGGATCTGCAGATGAGCCCCTCCCCCACCCAGACTCTGCCTGGACCCCCTGCAGCACCTCTGACCCCACCCCCAGCCTGAGTGATAATCAAAGTCTTTATTTCTATCGAAGCTTCCAACAAAGGAAGGGAAGGCTTTTTGTGTACGAACAAATCAATCTTTGGTATTGCTTAGAAATAGAAAAAAGGCAGGTAGAAAGACAAGGAGGGAAAATACATTCGGACGGACACACACACACACACACACACACACACCGCCTCCCCGCACCCACGCAGCCCAGAGGGGACGCGGCCCAGGCGGCAGGCAGTCTCGGGGAAGGCACAACCCAACAGGAACGGCAGGTCCTATTTACAGACAGAGAGACGGAGCTCCCTCCGAGGCGGCCATGGAGCAGAATCCAAGCGGACGGTCTTGGGGGGGGCGGCCACCGACGGGCCTGCTGCTCCCCGAGTCCGGGGCCAAGGCGCGCTCCCGGGCGCTCACCAGGGTCTCCAGAGCGAGTCTGCCGGGAGCGATGGGGCACCCGATCCTGAAGGGAGGCTGGCTGCGGGAGGGCCCGAGCTGGCGTAGAGAGGGATGACCGCGCTGCCGTGCGCTGCAAAGGCCGCGTTGGGGATGAGGAAGGCGAACTGCCCGTCGGAAGCCGGCACCAGCTGGAAGCCGCCGCCGCCGCACCCCTTGGCGCTCTCGCCAGCCGGATTGCTGAGCTTGCAGGAAGCCACGCTGCCAGAAGGGGGCGCTGTGCCGGCGGGCATCTGTACCAGAGGCTGCCCCAAAGAGTTTCCGTGCTGGGCGCCGGGCGCCGGAGGCAGCGCTGCAGACTGCAGGGCGGGGTAGTTCAGGGCGCTGATCTGATTCAGGCAGCCGGCCAGGTGTCCAAGCAGCCGGTTGCGGACCTCTGTGTTGACCCCCTCGCAGGAGGACAGGAAGCGAGTTACCTCGGTCATACATTCGTTGAAACCTGCTCGGTACTTGCACAAGACGGAGGGGTCCGTGTTGAGCGCAGCTGCCGGCAGGAAAAGAAGCGGCGGCAGTCAGGGGAGGGGCCGGCGACCGGGCAGGCAGGAGCAACTCTGAGGCCCTCCCCGTCTCCCCAGGCTGCCAAGCAGGAGCCCCTGTGGGTGGGAACTGGCCCTCTCCCAAGGAGGAAGGCCTGAATCCGGCCAGGCTGCAGGCACCTGGGCTTCTGGAAACCGGACACCCACGAGCAGCAGGAGACTGCCGCCCTCCCCCGGGGCTGCGAGCGCCCCCCCCCCCCCCCCCGCTTCTCCTTCGGCCACACCGCAGGCTCCTTTCCGGAACGGGAGCCACTCGGAGCTGCGGCTATAAATACTGCCAGAGCCAGACCGTGGGAACGCGCGCCTGAGCCAAGTCAGTGAAAGGCAGCTTGGATGGCATTCAAAGCCACAGGCGGAAGTCTGGAAGAAGCCACCCGTGGAGTGAGGGGGGGGGGGAGGAGGGGCCGCCCGGCCACTCACCGGTCATCTGGACCCGCTGCAGGCTGCGCAAGTGCTTCACCGTCATTTCCAGGATGTCAGCCTTCTCCAGCTTGGAGTGTCTGGAGCTCTGGGGGCAAACAGGAGGCAGGAGAGACACATGAGCCCCGGTGGGGGGAGTGGCGGGGGCACTCTTAGCTCAGTTGGACTCCACCAACAAGCTCCCTTTCTGCCTGGGGGGAAACCCGCCCCCCCCAGGAAGGAAAAAGGACACGTCCCGTCCTCAAAACAAGGAATCACGCCTGGGGGTCGGTGGGGGAGGGGCTCCCCCTCCCCAGGTCTAAAGAGGACCCCAGGCGTTAAGGGGGGAGGGGCCCCCGAGAGGACTAGGGAAACTCCTCGCTGCGCCCATCGCACAGCTGCGGAACATGTCCTGCGGCGCCCAAGGCTGATGATCCCCGTCCAAAAGAGGCCTATTCGCTTGGGAGGGCATCCCCGTTTCACCGATCCCGAACCCCGTGGGCTCCCGACACTCACGTCCTTCTTGAGGGCGTCCAGGATGAGCGTCTTCAGCTGTCCCAGGCTCTCGTTGATCCGGGCGCGGCGCCGTTTCTCCATGACCGGCTTGGACGACTGTGGAGAGAAGGCGAGTGCAACGGTGGGCCGAGCCGCGCAGAGGCTCCCCCGCCTCGCTCCCCCGCCCGCCTCCTCCTTTACCTTCCGCTGCTCGGCGGCGGTGCGGGGCTTGTCCGGGGTGGCTTGCGCGCTGGCCGGGGTGGCCGCCGCGGGCGAGGAGGAGCTCTTCTCCATCAGGTCGGCGGGCATTGTGGCCCAGCCGCGTCCGACGTGCCGCGGGGAAGTCGGCGCGATCGGGATCCGGTGCAGCGTCCTCTGCAGCGAGTGGAGCGGGCAGGCGGGCCGTGAATGTGGCGGGGTGACCCTCTCCGGCGGCAGCGGCGGCGACTGCCGGCCCTTCCCAGTACGGCACCCTCTCCGCGCTTTCCTGCGGCCGGAGCTGCCAGGCTAGCCAGCCGCCCCCAGCCCTGCGCAACCCCGGCCGCCTCCCTGCCTGGCGGCCGCTATTTATAAACTGCCCTGCACGCGAACGGCTCGTGTGAAACTTGCCAAACTTTCTTTCCCACAGTGACTTTCAGCCAATGGGAGCGGGAGGCACGCGGCCCCGCTCGTGGACGGTGCCCACCCATTGGCTGCTCGGCGCACCCACCGGCGGCCAATGGCGCACGCCTGGCCCCCGGGCACCCGGAGCCGCGCTGTCAATCAACCCGCCCGCTTTAACCCTCGCGGCGCTGCCGCCCCGGCCGCCCGAGGAGGGGTCGCAGGTCGCTGGCCTCTGCGGGGGGAGTTGCCCGGCACGCGAGGCTGGGAAGAGCGGCCGGGCGGCTTCTAGCCCGCCCCGGCCGAGGGGAGCCCTGTTTGCCCCCCACAGCTGGACCCGGGTGCCACGCGCGGAAAGCCGTGGGCAGAGCGGCAGGGAGGAGGCTTTGCTCCAATCTAGGGTGGAAGGCGGCCGGCGGCCTCCCTCTTCGGCTCCAGCCGCCTGGCCGCCCGCAGGCGCTGCCCCGGAGCGCGTGCCGGAAGTCTCCTGCAGCCGCCGCCGCAACCGCCACCAAGCGCGAAGCGGGCGGATGGGCGCTGTGCGGCTTGGCGGCCGGGGAGAGAAACTGGGCAAGCCGTCCCAGCCACAGCCAGAGCCTGGGAAAACCCCGCCTTCCGGGGAGGGAAGCGAGGAATGCGGCCTTTCGGGCGGGCGAGGGCAGCGGCCTCCCCTTTCGGCGGCGGCGCTGGGCTCTCCAGGAAGGGAAGGGCGAGAGCGGGGACAGAGTTGCTCCCCCCAGTCGAATGGTCCCGGGGTGGGCAGCTTGTCTCGAGCGTCTCTGGGCCGAGTTGCACCCTGAACCGCCCGTCGCCCTTCGGTGGCTGCAGCCCTCGGACGCCGCTTGAGGAAGGCGCGATTAAGTTTCCAAGGCCTTTAAAAGGGGGGCGTCTCCCCTTCCCCAGCTCAGGCTTCGAATGGTTTTCATTCAAGGCAGAAAAACTAATTCAAATAATATGCCGAGTTTTACGTAATTCCTGAGCAGTTGATTTGAGCGGACAAAAAGCAGCGGAAGGGCAGCCAGCTAGGAGACCGTTTCGGGGCTGGGAGCGCGGTCCTAACTAAGCCTGGTAAGCAAAATGGAGGCAGAGAGTCCTAAGGCTGGAAGGGCCCTTGGAGATCTTCTAGTCCTACCCCGCTGCCGAGGCAGGAGACTTGCACCATCCCGGACAAATGGCTCTCCAGCCTACTTCTGAGAAATCCCAGGACTTGGTCGCAGTTGTGGGCCAGGCGGGGCTCGGTGCGGACCTTCCTTAGTCCAGGTGGGGGGGACTGATGGGGGAGGGGCAGCGAGTCAGTCCGTTGCACTTGCTGAAAGGAGCTGCAAGGAGGCAGCTCTCCTCTCCTCCCGAAAACGGCGCTGCGGCCAGGCTGGCTGTCCAGCATCTGGTTCCCATCTTCAACAGACCATTGTCTGATTCCGTTCATCCCGCCCCTCCTTCCTGCGGCACTACGGTAATGAGCCACCATCGGGCACTCGATCTGGGATTTGGTACCTGGGAGGTTTTGGCTCTCCGAGCTGCAGTCCTGCCCACCGAGGCTGAAATCATCATGTGGGGAGGGGGCTTCTCTAGGGCCGCTCAGGCTTCCTGTGGAGGTTCGAGAAAGCCAAGCCGGCAGTCAAGACCCTTCCCACTGCCTGAACTCCTCCTGGTTTCCTCCACCCTAGCCCCCCAAGCTTTAAGGGTGGACTCACCGGAGCTCGCAGGATCTGCCGCCGCCCCCCCCCCCCTCCCCCTTTGGCCGGGCGGCTTGGCCTTCCCGGGGCGCCAAAGGCTCTCCTCCCGCCGCCAGCCCCTTTCCAGTTAATTGGCCTGAAGGGAGGCCTTGCTCTTTCCTGCTCTGCCTTTCAACCCCGAGCCCCCTTTGCTCTAAATATGCGGGACTGGATCCAAGTCTCCAGGCTGGCGTCTACTCTCTCTCCTCTCCAGTTCATGGGGAAAGAGGGCCGCCTTTCGCCTGAAAAGGCAAAAGGCCAGCCGCCCTTTGGCTACTGCCTGGAAGGGGGAGACTGGTCAAGAGTGTGGCGCAAAGGGGCCGCAGAGCCCGCGACCCCCGACTGCAGTTGGGGGGGGGGCTTGGGATTTGAGCCCCCCCAGGATCCAGCCAGAGGGCAGGGCGCGACGGGCGGTTGGGGCGAGTGCCGAGCTGGCCTTGGGAGCCCGACGCGAGCCCCGGTTCTGTAGGGCAACCTGTCCGAGTGCCTTGCAAGGACTGGGGGAAGAGGAGCCTTCTCGGTAAGCTTAGCGGAGAGTCGAGGGCGCCAGGCCTGGTCCGGGGCCGCTCCGGGTCCCTTCGCGGCCGCTCGGTCTTTGTGGGCGATTCTGTGCCCACAGAGGCTGCTGCTCGACAGGGAAGAGGCCCGCTCCCTTCCCTCCCTCGGCCGGCTCTGGCTCCCGCGCTGCTGAGTTCGAGTGGGCGAGGAGGGGGGCCGTTTTGCCGGCGGCCATGGAGGCCTTTCTCTTCTCTTCTCTTCCTTCGCTTGACTGACTTTCTCACACTCGCATTCCCACCGCCGCCCGGCTCAGTCCGCCGCCTGCCAAACGCCGCCTTGCTCGAGTGCAGCGGGACCCCGCCCCCTTCCTCCTCCTCGGCGAGGCTCAGCGCGTCCCCCGCCGAACCTGGCCCACCTCCGCCGCCCGCATCACCTGACCGCCCTGCCCGGAGCGTGAGGAAAGGGGACGCGGGGTGTCCTCAGTGAGGGGCCGGCCAGGTCTTCGGCGCGTGCCCCGGAAATAAGGATATGCAGGCCGGGAGCTGGACCTGGGAAGCAGGGGGGCGGGGGGGGGGGGAGGACATGCTGTGCCCGATTGCCCGTCTAGCTGAGGCTTGGAAGGGAAAGCCAACCCATCCAGCCAGCCCAGAAGCAGTCTAGGAAAGCAACGCCGCCGATATTCCTGCCCTGGGAGCGGCAGGGATGAATTCAGCAGGAGGTGAACTCAAGGAGGTCAACATTTTCTGAGGCCCCAAAGGTTGCTCCGCATTTTGAGCTCAGACCTGGAACAAAACCCAGGTGTTTGGTGCTCCGTGCCAAGGGTGTGTCCAGATGTGTCCTGCGTCCTTCCAGGGCACAGTCTGGGCGGTGCCTGGTGGAGGCTTCATTCCTGTCCTGGGTTCATGGCAGAGGAGGGGGGGCTGTGGGCCTGCAGGGATGGGAGGCAGAAGTGGGGAACCAGGCAGGTGAAGGAAGCTGCGCTTGGGGGTCTGAGCACCCACCTCTGCCTGAGGGGCAGCCAGCCCCCCTTTCAATCTACTATGCTGCATGAGTTGCAACACAGGACAAGGTTGCTGTGGGTTTTCCTTCTGCGGTTGTGCTTTGCGTGGGAAGTCAGGGCCAAACATCAACACCCCGGTCAAGCTTTTGGGCTGCTCTACAGGCTCACCATACGTTGGATTTTTCTTTCTGGAACAACTTCGGCAGAGTATATTTTTACTGCTGTTTCAGGTAAAGTTATAGCTGTTGTGGGTTTTCTGAACTTAATTCTGCAGCCACTTCTAGCGCAGGCAGACTAGGATGTAAGAAAGGAAAAAAAATCTCTCATTTCCTTTGCTAGGGTGTTTTTTAAAAATGCTTAAAGCCCCATTCTTTTGGGCAACTTCTTTATCAGTTGAATTGTCCCTTTTTCAGTTGGGGGGTGGGGGGGTTAGATTTATTTTCCATCATAAAGTGCCATCCAGGTTTAGGCTGAGACTGAGGCTCAGGATATATCTCAGAACAGAGCTGGAAGGGACCTTGGAGGTCATCTAGTCCAGGGGTCACCAACCTTTTGGACCTCAGGGACCACCAAACGCATCATTTTAAATCCCGCGGACCAGAGACCCTGGGAAACCCCCCAAAAGTCTGCAGGAAAATCCCTCCCCCGTTTTCCTACCATCAATCATTCTTTATTTGGGATCGCAGGATACTCTCTCCAACTTGGTTCTCAGGGAGAGAGAGAGACTTTTGGCTTTATGGAAGGAACGCACCAGAAGCAGCAGAAGTCTTTCTTTCTCTCCCCCAAACTCCACCAGAAATGAGTCTTTGCTGGCTCAGCCTCTTGGAGCAGGAGGCCTTGCATGGTCCCAAAGATTCATTTCTGGCAGAGTTTGGGGGAGAGAAAGAAAGACTTCGGCTGCTTTCCTTGCATGCAGCCAAAAGCAGAAGAAGCGGAAAGAAGCAGCCATCGGTGACCAGGCCAGGCATGTGGGGCCAATGGGGCAAGTTCCCCCCTCCGCCCTTTCCCCCCTCCCCTCACTACCTCATGTTGTTCACAATGCAAGCAGCACAGGCCTTGTTTTCCTGCGCAGCCTGGATTCATTGCTTTGGGGGGGGGGACATTTCTCTGCGGACCAACAACATTTTCTTGTGGACCACCAGTGGTCCCCAGCCCACCGGTTGGTGCTTACTGTTCTAGTCCAAGCCCCTGCTGAAGCAGGAGACCCAGATGTCTTTAGAGATTCTCAGCCATCCAGGACATGGTTGTTGCAAAGGTGCTTTTTCAAGAGGCAACTGGACTTTCTGGTTTTTCTTTGAAGATGTGTTGCTTTCTCATCCAAAAGCTCCTTCAGCTCAAAAGCACCTTTAGGAGACCTTCGACCCTTTCAGACAAATGGCTGTCCAGTCTCTTCTTAAAAACCTCCAGTGATGAAGCATCTGCAACTAAGGGCCTTGATGGTGCAGGCTGTTGTTATTCATCTAGCACTTAGTGCAAGCTGCCTGCAATTAGTTCAGGCTCGAATCCCACCAGGCTCAGGGTTGACTCAGCCTTCCATCCTCTCGGGGTACGTAAATTGAGGACCCAAGATTGTTGGGGGCACTAAGTGACTTTGTAAAATGCCGCTTGGGGGGCCAAAAGCCCTAGAAATAAGCAGGCATATACAAGGGAATGAAGGCTATTGCCGAGCAATAGTGCTCCATAGACTGTAAGCCGCCCTGAGTCTCCGGAGAAGGGCGGCATATAAATGCAAATAAAATAAAAAATAAAAATAAAACTTCTGGAGGCAAAGCTGTTCCACTGGCTAATTGTCCTCCCTGTCAGGAAGTTTCTCTTGAATTCCAGGTTGCTTCTCTCCTGGGTGAGTTTCCGTCAGTTGCTGCTTGTCCTGCCTTCAGGGGCTTTGGGGAATAGCTTGAGCCCCTCTTCTTCTTCTCTGGGGCAACCCCTGAGGCATTGGAAGGCTGCTATCATGTCACCCCCTTAGTCCTTCTTTTCTCTAGACTAGACACCCCCAATTCCTGCCACCCTTCTTTATATGTCTTAGTCTCTTGGGGTGGGGTGAGGGCTTTTATCATCTCAGTTGCTCTTCTCTGCACTTTTTCCAAAGCAGCAGACTAACAGAGTTGGGAGGGGCTCATCTTTTCTCTAATGCTGTGATCAAAACTGGATGCAGTATTCTTCCAGGTGTGATTCCTAAGGATTTATAAAGGAGTGAACACCACCTGGACTCCTGTTCTGGGTCAAATGGTTGTGCAGTCCTCACTCTCCAGGCACCAGAATGGGCCTGCAGACACACCAGCCTCGGAGAGCAACAAAGGCAGGGAGATCTTCTACCTGGGAGCTTCAGTCTCTTCGGGGCTGCTGGAGACTCTTCCCCACAGGGACCCAGCGGAGGCAGTCTTGGTCTCTGCAAGAGCCACTGGGACTCCTCCGGCTGGTTTCCTGCCCGGAAGGTGTTTCAGGACTGCATAGAAGGAGCCCAGGGACATTTTCCAAAGCAGCTTCCACTCCAGATGGGACCCTTAGCAGCCTCTGCTCAGGAGACACCCTCAACCTCACAGCCAACCCAACACTCCCCTCCCTTGGGAAAGCCCAATAACCAGGACCCAAATCCGGGCACCTTTCCTGGAATTTTGAATCCTGCCCATTCCATCTTTCAGGGAGAGGACCTCCCCCTCCCCCCTCCAGAGCAGCAGGGACCTGGCTGGAGCCCTTCCTCCCTCCCAGGCCCAAGCAAGCTGAGCTTTGCAGTTGGTGGGCAGCCCTTTGCCTTGGCCAAATCTACAGGGTGGGAAGGAGCAACTGATAGCCCACAAGCCCCTTTACGGCTGGAGGAGGAGGAGACAGCAACGTCAGATCTGCAGTTAGGTGGGATCAGCAGGTGAGCAGGAACCCTTGTGGATCAGCCCCCAGGCCGAGCCCCCAAAGCTCCTTGGAGCAATGTGGGCCCCCGTGGTCAGCTGTCCTCTGGCCCAGTTGCCCTGCCCAGCCACTGAGTCCCTTGGGATGGGGTGAGGGTCGGGCAGGTTTCCCAGGAGGCCGACGTCCTCTGCTCTGCCTGCCTTCCTGAGGCGCTTGGCTCCTGCAGCTGAGCGGCCCTTTGAAGGCGGCAGGATTAGCCTGGGCTCCCTGAGACAAGAGGCCCCAGTGAAGGGCCCTTCCCTGCTGCTGGGGGGGGGGGCTGGGGGGGCGTATTGTTCAAGCAGCAGCAACCCTGCTGTGAATCTTGGGCTGCTGCTGTGCCTAAGGGGAAACTGCGTGTCTTCTAAGGGGAAACCAGGGCCTTCCTGCCATCAGCTGCCTTGCAGCCATGGGGACGCGGCTCAATTCCCACCCTCTGCCCCACCCTCTGACTGCAGGACTGGGGTCACCCCACCCTCCGAACCGTACCTGCTCAAGACCCAGCAGTGCATCCATCCAACCCCCTAAGAGCGGCAGGTGGTAAGTGTTGCGAGGCCAATGGTTGGCAGGAACCAGCCCAAGTGTTCCCTGTCCAGTTCAGCCGGCAGCAGGCAGCCCTGTAAGCAAACAGCCAGGCTGCCGGTAGAACTAGGGGACCCCCACCATGCCCTGGCTCTCTTTTGCCCACCCGGAGGGCCCAGCCTCTCCTTCCTGACACCCGTGGCCAGCTAGCCTGGAAGGCCTCCTCCAGACCTTCCTAAGGTGAACTGGTGGAGCTGGGCTTTGGCTCAGTCTTCTGGAGGCTGCCCCCCTGTTCCCAGACAGACCTCCCCCCCCCCCAGGGCCTCCCTTATCCCTTTCCAGGAAGCTTCCGCAGGGCAGCAGGTGCCAGTTCCTACCTCCTGCCCATCTACTCCAGTCCTGGGCACACAACTCTCTTCGTCCACTGGGGCCTTGGGAGAACCCCTGTGCCCTGCACCAGAGCTTCCTGCAGCCCCTCCTCCTGAGTCCCTTCCTGCCCTGCCTGGCCCCCCTGGGGAGGAGCAAGTGTTGGGGGGTGGCCCCCCCATGCCCTGGTGACCTCAGGCGTGTGAGCGATGGTGTTACAGGTGTCAGCTTGCAAGGAAGCTGCTTCCGGCCTCTCCCCAGAGCTTCATCCCCACCCTCACCAGTTGTGTCTGGGCTGCCCAGCTGCTCTGGGCCTCTCTTCTCAGCACAGCCTCTGAGGAGGAGCCAGGGGAATAACTTGGTGACTGGGGAAGAATTACCATTTATCCTGGTAATTATTATGAATTACCTTCAGGACCGCATTCTGCCAACGTTCTCCAACAGGCCGGTGCGTTCCCACAGGGAGGGTCTGCTCCGGGTGCCGTCGGCCGCTATGTGTCGTCTGGCGGCGCCGAGGAGTAGGGCCTTCTCTGTGGGTGCCCCCGCCCTCTGGAATACTCTGCCACCGGAACTTCGTACCGGCACGGACCTGAGGGCCTTCAGGCGCGCGTTAAAGACCTGGCTCTTTGAGCAGGCCGGCCTAGGCTGAAATAATGATTTTAAATTTGATCTCCATTTTTAACTTTAAATTGGGTTTTTAAGGGTGGGGGGAGGGTTTCCTAATTTTAGTCTGCAGCTGATTTAAATATTTAATTACTTTTTAACTTTTGTATTTTTGTGGGGTTTTTAGATGAGCTGTTCACCGCCCTGAGTCCCTTGGGAGAAGGGCGGTATATAAATGTAATTAATAAATAAATAATAAATAAAATCCTCGAAGGAGTCCAGGATGATGGGAATGGTTGTCCGGCAGCTCTGGAGAACCCCTCCCTGAGGAAGAGAGGTCACAGCCATCCCAGGAAGGCAGAACACCCCAGAACTGATCAGGTTCTGAACTTGGTAAGTATTTGGGGGGGAAGGGGGGGGGAGGAGATTCCTGAGTTGTGCAAACATGGGTTTAACCCCCAGGCAATTGCGCAAACTCAGAAGATGGAATAAGTCAGGTGGAGCTTTTGTGTGAACATGGCCCCTGGGTGCCAACTCTCTTGCCCACCTGTACCCTTAACGCAGATGCAGGTGACCAGAATTAGCTCCTCCCATGGTGGGCCTGAGGGGTGGGGATGGGGAATACGGAGGACTGTTCAGTCCTGGGCCCTTGGGTGCTACACACCACCCCCAAACCAATAGGAGGGCCCCGAGGGCCAGCAATTGGGGAGTTGGTCAAGTGTTGCTCAGAGAGGCACTTGAAGAACAAATGGAGAAGAGGGCCCTTGCCCAGAACCCCCCACCAGTGTTGCTCCAGTTGTGTGTTTGTGCGTGAACGCTCTTCACTTTACTGTATGCCAAGGATGTTTCCAGCTGTGGGCGGCGCGGTTTCCCAGCCTCATGCCTGGAGCCTTCCTGGAAGCATCGCGTGGCTTGGCAAGAAGGGCTGGATGGGGGTTTGGGGGGAGGGAAGGAAAAGCGCCCGCGGGCGCGGAGCTGGCCCAGCCGCATCCTCCGCGCGAACCGGCCCAAGCGGGCGCTGCTGCTGTGCTGCTGCTGCGCGGTGAGCCAAGGCCGGGCAGCGGGACGGCAGCCAGCACAGCCCCTCCGCCGCGCCTCAGACGGTGGGAAAGCGCTGCTCCGCTGCCCTCGCCGCGACTGCCCTGGCTCGGCTCGAGGAGGCGGAGGGGGAGGGAGGAGAGCGAGGCGGCGGCGGCGGCGCCGACTGGGGGAAGGCGGGCTTTGGGGTCTCCGTTGCAGGCTCCTCGGGAAAAGCCGGAGGGCCCACGATGGAACCTCGGGGCGTCCCAGGGCCAGGAGGCACCCACGCGAGAGCTGGATAGGCGCGGCAGTGGCCCTGGACTGAGGCTGGGCGGAGGCTGCCCACTGCAGGAGTCTCCTTTGCTGCTGCTGCTGCTTGGGGGGGGGGGTGCACCGCTGAGCAGGACTCCTGGTAATCTTTCAGGAGGGTTGGCGGGATGTGGGGGGCAGCCGGCAGCAGCAGCAGAAGGGCTGGGGAAGCATGCAGCTCTTCTGCCCCTCTGCCTGGCCTCTGGCACTGGATGGCTAGGGCTTCTCCTTGCCAGCTTCCTTCCACCAGCTCCTTAGCTGCCCCCACCCCGATCCCAAGGCCAGCATGCCCGCTCCCCAGGCCTCCAAGGTGGCTGGGCCTGAGCCCTTCATAGGGTGGGGTGGGGTCCATCATCTGCACAAGAGGGTGAGAATGGCAAGGCAGCCACAAGCCCCTTGCCAACTGGGCTGCCAGGGAAGGAGAGACTTATCCCGAGGGGTCCTTAACCACCCAAGGCAGCCTTGCCTGGAAAACCCCTTTCGCTGCCCTGGAAGGAGGCGGGAGGCTTTGCAAGATGTGGGGGAGGAAGGGGGAAGAGAGGTGCCATCTCGGTGCTGTGGGGTCAGTGGGCCCTCCTTGCCTAGCCCTGCCAACATGGCACCTGCTCAAGGTCACCCTGTGCAGCCTCCCAGGGTGGGGGTTCAGGAACAGAAATCAGCCCACCCACCTCCCCATTTCTGGAGGCGGGTGGGAGGAGAGTGCCCAGAGCAGCCCTCTTGGGGTCCTGCCAAAGGCTGCAGCTCTGACACGCCAGGGACTTTGCTGACTTGTCTTAACTGGATCCTTGGGTCCAGAAGGGCAAGCCCCCCCACCCCCCTAATCTGGAAGCCCCACTGGCCTCTGGGACTGTGGTTCTGGCCCTGGCCCTGCCCAGCACCAGTTGTGCCCGAAGAGCATAACCGAGCCCAGTTAGGTGGGCCTTGGCTGACCTGTCCCTCCACAGGGGAGGTTCCCAGGCTGCTCTGGGGGAGAACCGAGGCCCACCTGGGAGACTCATCCTCTGCATCAGCTCCTGTTCTCGGATGAAGCTTCCAGGAGTGCAAAACCTGCAGGGAGAGCTGGCGTTTGTACAAGGCCCTTGACTGGGGCAGGGTGGGTTCCCACTACAGGCCCAGCTTGGCTCTTTTCCCGGTTCAGCAGGTTGCGTGAACTTTGCGGCCTGTGAAAGCAGCTCCTAAGTTAGCCTGCCTCCCTGCCTCCCTCCCTCTCCCTCTCTTGGTGGGAATCGGGGAAGCAGCCTCAGGGTTTGGAAGTGGAGATGAGTTGGAGCCTGGCTTGATCCTGGACCAGATCAGCCTCCCCTCCCCCTGGAAGGATTCAGGAGCTGGAGGGGGAGGCCGCCTTCCAAGTCCACCAGATGCAAGCCAGGCGGGGGTGGAGGTGGGGGAGAGGGGCTGCTAGGCTGGGGCCCCCATGCCACTCAGCTCTGGGGAGATAAGAGGGGGCTGCTTATCAGATGCTTTGTTTGTGCAGCTCCAGGCGCTACTCCGGCCCACCCACCCTCCCCTGCCAGCCCTTCCTTATCAGAGAAGTGGGGGTGGGGGAGGAGGGGAGGGGTGGGTGTGTTTGTGGGTGTGCAGGATTTGAAGGGGCTTCTGCAAAGAGCAGGAGACGCCCTGCCAGCCTTCAATTCAAAAGGATTCGGGGTGGTGTTAATTATTAGATCAAACAGCCATTAACAGCAAGCAGGAGAGCTTATGAGCTGAGGGCTCTCCCTGCCCGGCTTTGCAAAGGACCCCCCCCCCCGTCCTGCCCCCCCCCAACAGAAAGTTCTGGCCTCTTCCCCTGGAGTGTGGGGTACTCCCCCAATTTTTGTTTTGGGGCACGTGGCAAGGGCAGGGCAGCCCCCCTTCAGACCAGGAGGCTGGGGGTGGGTGCCCATACGCAAGGCAGTGGGGTTTTTTCCCCCCTTCAGGCATTCGTCCCCTCCAGGAATGTTTGGGCAAGGGGGAGGAAAGAGAGGCCCAAAGCCCCCACCAGCCGGCCAGCCCAGCTTCCCTCCCTGGTGGGGGCAGAAGGGGATGATCAGGAAGGGCCCCCTTTCTCAGGAGCTGCATACCCTGCATTAACCCTCCTTGCCCATCCAGGAATCCAGAAGGGGCCGGAGGGAGCCCAGAGGCAGCCAGCTCCAGCTGTTCCTGGCGGAAGGAAGGGCCAGATGTGGATTCGCCTTAAGCCCCAGGGCCTCCCCCCCCCAAAAAAGTCTCTGCATTGCTAGCAGCCTACAGCTGGCAGGCAGGGAACAGGCCAGCCCGGAGCAAGGAAATCCCTGTGGGGCAGCTCAGCCTGGGCCGCCCTGAAGAGGATTTTGCCAGGGGCTCTCTGGCCCTGGAGCTGCCCTCCTGCCTTATTCCTTCACCCCGTGGGGGGGTCTTTGAAGCCCGTTCCTCAGCTCTCCATTTGTAGAGGGTGGGCACGCCCCTCTCTGCCCCAGGCCCCCAAGGCCCCCCTGGCCCAAAGAACTTGGGGCCCAAGAAACCTTCCGTCTGTCCTGGGAGGCTGACCCCACGAGGGCCCCCGGGCTCAGGAAGGGCCCGAACAGCTCCCAGACCTGGCTGGCTGGACAAGACCCTCCTGGCTGGGGGGGGGTGGAGGATCCTGTGGAGGCTGCAGCCCCCCCCCCAAGTCTCTCTCTCATGTCCCCAGGAGGAGGGGGCGCCCCAGAAGCAGCAGAAGCTTTGCTTGCCGTGGGTTGCAAGGCTCTCCCAGGAATTTCTTGGGGTTCCTGTGGCAGCCGAGACCCCCCTCCCCTTCAGCTGAGGGAGGGAGGGAGGGGAGGGGGGAATGGCCATCCTTCACTTATGACATTCTAACACTGGGAAAGGGCATTTCCCTACCTTATTCTCCCCACAGGCACCTTTGGGGGGAGACCCCTGTTAGGGAGCTGCTGCCTGGAGTCTCTTCTCCCGGTAGCTCCAAAGGCCGCCTAGCCTCTCCCCCAGGGAGACCCCCCCATGTTTTGGCCTGTAATCCCGGCCACCCTGGTCCCTGCTCAGAGCGGGAGCCCTCCCCCCACCGCCTTCCCTGCTATGGGTGCGGCCTGTGCCCCCCCACCCCTTGGCCCCCTCCCCTCCCCGCCTCCCTCCCTCCCTCCGGTTCCCCTCTCCAGCCGCTGCAGCTGGGCGGCCTCTGTGGTCCTTGGCCGGGAGAAAAGGCCGGGGCTCCTGGGATCTGCTCCCCTTGGGAGGCTGCCCGCCCAGCGCCCTCTCCTGCCCCCATCCGGCTGAATCAGCTCAGCCTGGCTCTGGCCCTCTGATGGCCCCCCCTGGCCGAAGAAGCCCCTGGGGGGGCGCTGCTCTTTCCAGGGAGGGGGCAGCAGCATTCAGCCGGCTGGGGAAGGGGGGCCCCTCCTGGGCCAAGGCTCTGCAGGGGCCCGGCCAGGCCCTTCTCCCTCCCTCCCCCCAGATGGGGCTCCAAGGTGGCCTTTGAGGGTGGGCTGTCTTCCACTTATGACAGTTCACTTAGTGACTGCTCAAATGTCACTGGAAAAAGGCACTTAGGAGAGTTTTCCAACTTCTGGCTATGGCAGCCTCCCTGAGGTCCAGGGACCGAGACTCAGCCCCTCGGCAACTATCCCAGGGTTATGACGGCCGCAGGGTCCCCGGGGGGAGTCACATAATCCCCTTTTATGGTCTCACTAGCTAAGCCAACAGGGAAGCCGGATCCACATAACAACCGTGTGACTCACTTAACGACTGCAGGGATTCACTTGACCCCTGGGGAACGAAAGGCCTCACTGAGCAACAGAAGCTCTGGGCTCAATTGTGGTCACACAAATGTGACCGTGCGAAGTGCATGGGACGCACTTCGCACGGTCACATCCGCCCTTGTCATCTCCCGCCTAGATTACGCCAATGCTCTCTACATGGGGCTCCCCTTGAAGAGCACCCAGAGGCTCCAGTTGGTGCAAAATGCAGCCGTGCGGGTGGTTTTTGGGACTCCTCGGAGCTCCCATGTTACACCACTTTTGCACGAGCTGCATTGGCTCCCGGTGGCCTTCCGTGTGCGATTCAAGGTGTTAGTGACCATCTTTAAAGTGCTCCATGGCTTGGGACCTGGGTACTTACAGGACCGCCTACTGCCACCATCAGTCTCCCGTCGGCCAGTGCGCTCCCACAGGGCGGGTCTCCTCGGGGTGCCGTCGGCTGGACGGCTGGCGACCCCAAGGGTGCGGGCCTTCTCTCTGGGAGCACTTTCCCTCTGGAACGAATTACTCCCGGAGATGAGGACCATCCCTGACCTTTTGACCTTCCGGCGCGCTTTGAAAACCCACTTATTCCATCAAGCCGGTCTGGCCTAGAATTCCGTGCAGGGTTTTTAATTGGTTTTAAACGGTTTTTAATTTTATAACTTTTAACCTTGATTGCTTTTATCTATCAGCCATCTTATTTAATCTTTTTAACTGTTTTTAAATATTGTATTTTTTCATTGCATTTTATTTGGCTGTACACTGCCCCGAGTCCCGTTGGGAGAGTGGCCAGTATAAAAGACTAATAAATAAATAAAATAAACAATTCGAGGCCTGCCCGTACTCCCACGCGTGCTCTGAGCAGCGCAGATCCCCAGGGTTCCCCGTGCACCCAAGAGGGCATCCGGGAGCCTTTTGGGATCAAGGGGATCTGCAGGTCTTACAGACACACCCACCAATAAAGCCGCCCCGAGGAGTGCTAGAGTGGCTATAATCCTCCTGGCTGCTGGGAGTTGCAGCGATAGGCTTCTCGTGGGGGGGAGGGGGGGCTGAGATGTCCTGCTGGGGGAAGCCCCCACCTCTGCAGAGCATGAGGTCCTGCAACCTGCCTGGACTCTCAGGAACTCAAGGAGACAAACCGACCCTTGACCCCTGGAAGACCAGCTCCCCCCACGGCTCCTGCCCCTGCAGAGAGAGCCAGCCGTGCTCTGGCCTCCTTGTCCGGACTTCCCCTGGGCAGCAGGTCTTCCCCGGCCCCCAAAGCCCCCTGGCAGGGCCTGGCCCATTTCCCTTGCCTGCGCTTGGCAGGTCAGGCCGTGTGGGCCTCTTGGCTGCACATCAAAAGCCGCGGAGGAGCCCCTCCCAGCACCATCAAAGGGGAAAGAACAATGGAGGGGAACTCAGGTGGAGTCACCTCGTTCCTGGGACGGCTCCGGCTTCTGCCTCCGACATCGCAGCGGGAGGGTTGATCGCCGGGCAGGTCCAGCCGATTTCTTTGGGTGTGCAAATAAAACCGGGATTTTTGGCACCTGCCATGAGGGTGGGGCAGTGGGGAGGGCTGCATCTGTGCCTCCAGGCCAGAGACCCTCATTTCGTCCCCAGGCAGAGCCCGGGAAGGGCTGTGGACACGGTTGCCTGCCTTCCTGGGCGCAGGCCTGAGGCCCGTGGCTGAGCCAGAACCGTGCCCCGGTCCCGATCGCAGGCTGCGTTGCCCTGCCAAGCGGTGCCCCAGCTCCCCCGGGGCCTCGAGAGGGGCAGTGCAGGGCCTGCTGAGGGCCAGGGCCACCTGGACCAGGATGCGTCCGAGCACTCTGGCCATCGGCATTGCTTGCTTGAGTGTTTTGGCTGCACTGCTGGCAGAAAAAGGGTGGGCAGTGCAGGGCCTGGGGAGGGCGGGGCACCTGGTCAGGCACTGGAGTGACAAGAGCATTTGGGGAGGGAGACTCCAATGGTGGGGAGCCACTCTCCCCCCAAGGACCACACCATTCAGGAAGCCAGCCTGGAAGAAGGAGGGAAGCCATGGAGGGGGCCTCCCTGGCTGGGTGGGGCAAGGGAGTTCCAGGAGTCTGGAACCAGAGATGGTCCCCTGCCCCCCACCCCACCTCTGAGTTGGGAGAGTTTGGGAGGTCCGTGGTGCTTTATTGTACCCACCCAGCTAATAGCCTCAGTGCTAGAAGGGAGAAGGGTTGTGGAGAGGAGGAGGAGGCGGCGGCTGGGGTCCCTCTCTGAGCTTGGATCTTTTCTTGCAGACGCTTCATTGCCCAGGGAGGAAGCATCACCAGGGCTCGAAGGTCCAATGTCTGCAAGAAAACCTCCAAGCTCAGAGAGCACCAGGGACCTCCGGCTTCAGCCCTGAGCTGCAAAGATTCTCCTTCATTCATAAACTCAGATTTGTTTGTATCTGCCTTGTCCTAAATGTGCCAAGTGCCAACTACATTCCTTACCGAAAGCCTGTTAAACTCAGGAGGATGGGAAAGCCCCTCCCCACTTCCTCTTCCTCTCCCCCCCCCCTGCAAAAATACTGGGGAGAGACTCTCCCCCCTGCATGTTGGTGTGTTTCCACAGGTGTGACATCTGCCCTGCTGCCTTCTTCCCTCTGCGGGGAGGGGGCAGGTGGGGGGTCCTTTCTTTTCTTCACAGGCTCTGAAGGGCCGCACTTGGCCTGCCAGCCACCAGTTCCTCTTTTCGGCAGGCCCAGACCTGCTTCCTCAAGAGGGAGAAAGGGGCTCAGTGAAACTACTACCAGCCCCCCATTAAAGAAGGAGAGGGATAAAAGCCATCAGCCCGGACCCGCCCTGGGGCAATGCGGAAGGAAGGAAGGAAGGAAGGAGGGGAGCCCTGAGCCCAGGGAACGGATTCTGGGGGTGGGGGGGAGGTAGGCAAAGGGGTGGGGTGGGGGGTCAGCTGCTGCCCCCAGTCAATCCAGTCCCCATTTGCAGGAAGGGGTTGTTAGCAAGGACCCAAAGCAAATGAAAGGCAGGCCGAGGCCTGGATGAGCTGAGCTGAACAAGTGGCTACTTGCTCACCTCTCCCCCTGCCTGGGGCTGGTTGGGGGGGTGGCGTTGCAGCCTGCCCCGCCCATGCTGGTCCCTCTCCCCCCAGGAAGGAGCCCCTTCCCCTCCCCCTCCATGCCTGCCCTCTACCCAGGCCGATGGGGGAGCTTCGCTTCCTTCTTCCCGGCTCCTGGCTGGACGGGTTTCCTCCTCTCTCACATCTATAAGGAACAACCTAAATAAACAGCACAGGGGAGATTTTATGAGAAGAGTGTGAAGCTCAAATGTCGAAGGAGCCTCCTTCCTTTGGCAACGTTCCCTTAGCCGAAGGATGCCTCTGGGGGATGGGCAGCTGGGTAAACGGGAGAAAGAATTAAGTAAAAAGCAAAACTTTTGGAAAACCAACCCAGGCGCCCCACGGCTTCCCTTGCTCCATGACAGGCCGAGCTCATCAGGGCCGCTGCTTCCTCACCAAGAAGAACACACAGAGCTATGCCTGGCAAGCGGGGGCAGCCAATGCCTGGGCTAAAACGCAGCCCCCAACTTTGGCCCCCAGAAAGCCTCTGGGCAGCCCAGGTGTGCTGTGAAGGGGCCCATCCGGGGCAGCTTCCCTTCCCTTCCCGCCTGGGCCCCTGAAGGGAATCAGCCTCCCCAGCCAAAGGGCCCCCCGGCCGGTCATCCCCCTGGGGCCACAGCCAGGGCCTCTGCTACTGCTGGCAAGTGCCCAGAGCTGCCATCGGAGAGCAGCTGCCCCTCTGGCAGGCGTCGGTTCTACTGCGGGAGGGAGGGAGGGAGGGAGGGAGTGGAAGACAGGTAGTTCTAGACTTGCAACACTTCTTTTAGTGACCGTGCAAAATTACAACAGCACTGAAAAAGCGACTTAGGACCATTTTCCAGACTTGCTGCCATTGCAGGATCCCAGGGGTCAAAATCCAGGCTCTTCCAACTGAGGGTTGCAGCCTTCCGGGGGCCTCGCCCCCCCCGCCACTTCTGGACAAGTCAAGTCAATAGGGAAGCCTTAACACTCCTCACTCAGCAGCAGCAGTGACCCACTTAACAGCTGGGGCAAGAGAGGTCATAAAGTGGGACCAAACTTTTGTTAAGCATCTTGCTTAGCAACGGACCCTTTGGGCTCCATTGAGGCTCTATGAGTGGCGGGCAGAGGAAGGGCAGCCCCAGCAGGGAGACGGGAGTTGACAGTCAAGTGCTAGGAAGGCCCCACAGCCCCCCCACCCCCTTCAGAAGGTCCAACTCCCTGCCCCTGTGAGGGAATTCCTGACGGATTTCTCCCCTGGTCGTCTCAGGAGGGTGAGCCGAGGCTGGGCGGGTGCGACCCCCACTCATGCCTGTGGCACCCCAGCCAGCTCAGAAATCTGAGAAAATGGAGGGGGGGCCCTCTTCCTTTGCCCACTTCCAGAAGGCCAAGATTTGAGGGGTTGAATGCAGCTGAGAGGCCACCTCCCCCCCCCCCCCCGAGACCCCTTCCTGCGGTTCCTCCTCAAGGCGGCTCTGGGGAGGGGGTCCCCCCTCCCTCTTCCCCCCCAGGGACCTCGACCCCAAAGGCCTGGGCTCCCTTCCCTTGGGCTCAGAGGTGGTATTCAGCAGGTTCTGATCAGTTCTGGAGAACCGGTAGCGGAAATTTTCATAACCAGCAAATCCCACCTCTGACTGGAGATTTTAAAGGATCCTTCCCCTACCTAGCCCACCAAGCCACGCCCACAGAACCGGTAGTAAAAAAAATGGAATCCCACCACTGCTTGGGCTCCCCGTGGCTGAGAACTGCCCTGGCTCTGGCCAGCGTCCAGGGCCTCGTGATGCCCCCCGCCTGTCCCGGAGGGTTCTGGGGGTCAGGCCCGGCCTCTTGGAAGGGCCCCCGAGGGAGAGAGCGCGAGGGAGGAGGGGCTCGGGGTCCACCCATGAACTGGGCCGCAGAGGAAGTGGCCGCTTTGTCTGTGTGTCTGGAGGGGGGGCGGGGGGGCTTTGCAGCCGTCACATTTTCCAGGCCATCCAGAGCGTAAACATCAAAGGCTGCGAAGGGACCATCCGGCCTCTTTGCTGCCCATGAAAAGCCATTTTGTCCCCCTAACAATGCTGGGATTATTGAGAGCCCCTTCCTCGTGCCAAGGCGGGGGGGAGGGCGATTGCCTCAGAGCCCTTGGCTGCCCTTGGCTTCCAAGGGAGGCCCTGCATGCCCAGCAGCCCCACAGCAGCAGGGGCCCTTTTCACACACACCCCCGGCTGCCTTGTTTTCCTGCCTCTCTTTGCTCCTCTCTGCCCCCACCCCCGCCAGTCTGGGTGGCTTCTGCAGGGGGCAAGGTGGTCAGTGGGGCCTTGCTTGGAATCCAGGCCCAGTCAGCCTTAGCCCAGAGGCCTTAGGGCGGCTCATCTGCTCCGGTCAAGCTCAGGGGATCCAGCCCCCGTTTGGTCTCTGTCCGGTGGCAAAGAAAGCCCTGGGCGGATTCAGCCGCCGGTTGCCTGTCTTGGTTGACTCCAGCTGAGCTTTGGTGAGGTCGATCTCCCCCCACACCCCCCAGACAAGGGGGGGAGCTGGCACTTCCGGCCCATGGGGGGGGCTCTCTGGCCAAGCAGGTTTCAGTTGTTTGTTGGCCTGGGAAGGGCTGCCCGGCTCCTTCTGAATTCGTGGGCTCTTCTTGGGGTCCTTCAGCCACAGGAGGCCCCCCATGATCCCTGCCAGGAGAGGGAAACCCCCCTGCTGGGAGCGGTATCCTGTCCTCTGGGTTGCCAAAGGCTCTGTGTGTGTGTGTGCTTGTGTGTGTGCGCAGGGGGGCATTGAGAACCTGCCCCTCCCGGGACTTGCTCAGGCCGTGGGGCAGCCCCTCAGACTGGGGACCCATCACTCCCTGCTGGTCAGATCTCCCAGGGGCCTCCTCTACACAGGAAACACTTTCCAGCCGCAAGGAGAGGCGGCAGGAAGGTTGCTCCGGTCAGTTGGGAGGAAAGGGGCTCCCGTGGCTACTCTTGGGAGCCTGGAGGCCTTCTGCCCGGCCGGCGTTTTCCAGGCCCTCCAGCAGACTTTGGGGGGAGGCAGCGCCAAAGAAACTCCCACACTGCAGGTGAGGAATTCAAGAGTGGAACAGGGGCACATCTGGCCGGCCACTGGAAATGTCTCTCCCAGATGTGTCCTCACAGCCATCAACTGCACAGTGAGTTAACCGCCCCGGCAACTTCCCGGCTCTGACCAAATCCGGATGCTTTCCCCATGGTTTCCTCAGCTGGACCGCTGGACACGGGAAGAGGCTGTTTGGAGGAGGGCTGGAGGGGGGGAGGCTGCCCCAGGGGCTGCTGAGGGAGGGGCTTCTGCCCCTGCAGCCCAGGATTCAGGCCAAGAGCTTAAAGTGGAGGGGGAGGCCACCTGCAGACCCGCACACTCCCTCCCGGACTTCAAATCACTTCTGAGAAAGTCCTGATCACTGGCCAGAATCTCTGCCCCCTCTCCCCAGAGCCCCCCCATCAGGGTCATTAGCGGAAGGGAGGCCAAGTCCTTCCTTTCTCTTCCCTGCTAAAAGTCCCTAAGTGCTGGGGGGGGGGGACAAGGGGAGGGTCTCCTGTAGTTTTAGGGGAGCCATTTCATTTAGCCTGCTGTAAAATCAATAATAGGTTGCCCCTCGTCCAGCAGTGCCGGGCAGATCTCCCTCCCTCTGGCCTGGCCACTGCAGGGAGCGGATGCGGGTCTGGACTCTGCCAGAGAAGGTAGATTTCCCACTGATGATCCCCCCCCCCCCATGACTATGTGGCACCCCCTGGTCCAGGGCCGCCTTGTCTGGCAGGAAGCTTGTAACCTCTGGGCAACCTTCCCATCTCGGCACTCATTCACTGCAGGACTCCAGGCATGTGAGGCTCTTGGAATGCAGGTGGGGGGGAACTTGCTTTGGGGCGGAGGGGGTTGCTGGCCAAGAGCTCCAGCCCTCCTCCCCCCCTTAGCACTTCTGAGTTGTCTCCTCTGCCTCTGCCAGGCTGACCAGAAGGTCAGTGGGGGCAAAGTCACCCCCCCCCCCGAATCTATTTGCCAAGGTTGACCCAGTGTGCAACCGAGTCAGCCTGCCTGGGGTGAAGAGGGGCCAAGATGCCTCCTCCGGGCCCAGAGGGGGAGGGGGCTGGGGCGCCAGCCGCTCTTCCCTGGGCTGGCTAATGCTCCCCTCATTTTGGGGGCTCCGAGGGTCTTTGAGGTGATCGAGCAGCTCTGGGCTGCCCCCCCTCTGCCTGGCCCCCTCCCAGGGGTTTTGTGGGGGGCAAAGAGGAGGGAGAACTGTGGGCCCTGCCTGGAGACGCATGAAATAAAGGCAGGGCAGAAACCAAGCCAAGAATTGGGGGCCCTGCCAGGACACCAGCTGCGCCCGTCCCCCCCAGCAGTGGGGAAGGTGAGGGGGAGCAGCCCAGGCAGTGGGGGGGAGCCAGGCCACCCTCTCCTCCAGGCCAGGCTGTGCCCAGAGCTCTGCCAGGCTGGCCCCCCTCCAGGAGCACTGGCCCAAAGATGCCACGGAGAGCCATCCTCCTCTGCCCTGCCTGCCTGCCCTTTTATTCAGAGACCTCAGACCTCAGCTTGGAAGCTCTTTGCCCCCTTCTGCCCCCTGGAAACCCTGAGGGAAAGAAAAGGGGGGAGGGAGTTTGCTGGCTTGGAGGAAAGGGCCAAGGCCACCCCTCCACTGGGGGGGGAGTCGGTGTTGGAGGCCTGCAGCCTCTGCACTGCAGGAGAGAGAGCTTGGGGGGGGGGGGATTGGACACGGCAGGGGGTTAAGGCAGGGGAGGCGCCAGTCTGGCTTTGGGGAAAGTGGCCCCCTCTGTGCTGGGGCCAAGGGATCTTCCTGGGCCAGGGCTGCCCTGAAGAATCAGCCTTCCTCTGCTGGCCAAAGAAAAGGGCAGTGCCCCCCTCCTGGGGGTTTTCTCTCTGCCTGGCAGCCAAACTCTGCCCTCCCCCCTCCCTGGGGGCCCCCCTGGACCTGCTGCATGTAAAGGACCAAAAGATCCTCCCCAGCTCTGGGCAGAGCCAGCTGCAGAGTCAGCCTGGGGGGGTTCCTCCTTCAGGCACTCCCCCCCCTCCGCACAAGAGCCAACGGGCAGCCAGCAGCAGAAAGCAACTGGCAGCTAATGGGAGAAGCTAGATGCTGGGAAGGCCTGACCCGGATGAACTCCTGGGCTGGGCTGAATGGGACGCCTGCCCCCCACTGGCCAGGGGCTGGGCCTTTTGAGGGAGGGGGCCTGGCCCCTGGGCATCCTGGGTGGACCAAGAATCAGCAGCAGTCACGCCGTCAAGGACTAGACTGGGGCCAACCATTCTGGCCGGTGGTCCTTAGCCGTAACCTCCTGGTGCCACCAGGCAGCCTCTGGCTGGGGAGCCCCTCTGGAATCCCTTCCTCTTCACCCCCCTCGGCCAGCCATGCCCACATTCCAGGAACAAGGAAGGGGAAGGAGACAGGCTGGGAAGAGCAACCAAGATTAGGGGACTGGAGGCTAAAACATACCATGAACGGTTGAAGGAACTGGGGAAGAGAAGGACCAGGGGAGGCAGGAGAGCATCTTCCAGTATTTGAGGGAGGGGCTGCCCTAGAGAGGAGGAAGAGGGTCAAGCTGTTTTCCAAGGCCCCTGAAGGCCAGACAAGGAATGATGGATGGAAACTGAACAAAGAGAGGTTCAACCTGGAAATAAGAAGAAATTTCCCAACAGGGAGAACCATCAACTGATGGAACAGAAGTTGCCTTCGGAGGTTGTGGGAGCTTCATCCCTGGAGGCTTCCAAGAAGAGACTGGATTGCCCGCTGTCAGAAACAGTGTAGGGTCTCCTGCTTGGGTAAGGGGTTGGACTAGATGACCTACAAGCTCCCTTCCAACTCTTGTTATTCTGTTCTGTTCCTGCTCCGGGGACCCTGCCTCATCCTCCCTCCCCTGCTTCCAGAGACTTTGCTGATGGAGCCCTTGAGGCCATGAGCCCTTGAGGCTTTGCTGATGGAGCCCTTGAGGCCATGAGCCCTTGAGGCCATGCAATTCCTGCTATGCTGCCCCCAGATGGATGGCTGCTTAGACTGCCCCAAGCAGGGAAGCCCTTGGCCTGGCTTGCCATGTGGGGGGGCAGGGAGAAGGGGCTGGGCAGGAGGGAGTTTGGGTTAGGTTAGGTTAGGTTAGGTTTATTAGATTTATATACCGACCCCTCTCCGTGTGGGACTCGGGGCGGTGTACAGCCAAATTAAAAATGCAGTAACAATACAATACTTAAAAACAATTAAAAGATTAAATATCATGGCTGAAAGATAAAAATCAAACTAGGATTTAAAAACTAAAACCAATTAAAACCCTATAAAAACCCTAGGCCAGACCGGCTTGATGAAATAGGTGAGTTTTCAATGCGCGCCGGAAGATCAAAAGGTCAGGGATGGTCCTCATCTCCGGGGGTAATTCATTCCAGAGGGAGGGTGGCCCCAACGAGAAGGCCCGCATCCTTGGGGTCGCCAGCCGTCGGCACCCCGAGGAGACCCGCTCTATGGGAGCGCACTGGCCGATGGGAGATCGATGGTGGCAGTAGGCGGTCCCATAGATACCCAGGTCCCAAGCCATGGAGCGCTTTAAAGATGGTAACTAACTAACTTGAAATGCCCCCGAAAGACCACCGGGAGCCAATGTAGCTCGCGCTGCTGGGTCAGAAGCTGAAGGGACCCAGACCCTGGAGGGCTTCAGTGCTGATAATCAGCTGGTTCCCTGGGGGCGACCTGCATAAGGGAAGAAGTCCCTCCCCCCCCCTTTGGCTGAAGCTGCCCTTCAAGGGGCAACCGGAGGCTGGGGAAGGCTTTGTGCCGGTCAGAGGGGCAGCCCTCCCTCTCCCATGGCCGGCTGACCGGCTGCTCCGGACAATGCAACCGGAAACCGGGAGAGTGCTCCTTGGCAGGGAGAGGACCCTCACCCTGTTTGTGCCCAGGAGGGTCCAGCCTCAGAGCAGAAAAGTGTCCCTTTGGGAGAGAAGGCAGAGCCACAAGTGGCTTCCTCTGGGCCACCACGGACCCCCAGGAGGAAAGAGGGGAGGGGGCTGGACTGCTCCAGAGACAGGAGTCCAGGGCCAGGCAGGAGGGGGGGTACCTGAGGACATGACTGAGGGTGTCTCATAACCGGGGACTAATCCTGAGTGGGCCTGGAGTTGTACCACCTCAGCAGGTTGGTGAGGAAGAGGAAGATTGGCACAGCCGAAGGGGCGCTGAGTTCCTTCTGCCACCAGCTCCACCTCCCCCCACACCTGGGTCTTCCGTTCAGCCTGCCAAGTGAGAAGGAATGAGGCCCCCTAAGTGTCAGAATGCCCACTGCCCCCCCCTCCCCCGCCTGGGTTCTTAGTGACCGGGTGGTTCACAGGCTCCAACCTGCTGGCTAAGAACCCATTTTCTCTCTCTGTAGAACCGAGTGCATTAGGAAGGGGGGGGCTCACCCAGCACAGGGAGGAAAGGAATCCTGACGATGCTTCCGGGAGAGGGGGGGATCTGGCGTGAAGAGGCTGCCAGGTCTTTGCTTGACCCACTTCAGGGCTCCACACCAAAGGGGGCTGGGGAACTCTGGGAGTTGAAGTCCACCAGCCTTACAGTTGCCAAGTTTGGAGACACCATACATGAGGGGGTCCGGAGTGGGCCCAAAGCCGCCTTCTCCAGCCAATGAGAAAGATCTGGAAGGAATCTCTCGGACCTGGCAAGGAAGGCTGGGGGGGTTTCTGGGGCAGGGGGAGGAATCAAGCAAGGCTCAGGGGCAGAGCCAAGATTGCCCCAGAGACCCCCAGCCTTCCTTGCCAGGAACAGGGAAGACCCCCCTCTTCCTCCTGGGGATCCATGGGGGCCACTCAGGGCTCCGCCTCCTCTGCCCGCTCCACCTGCCCCGAAAAGCCCCCGGCCATCCCCAGGGTGCCCGGACTGCTTTGAGTGAGGTGTCCTGCAGTGATCTGAGGGGGGGGGGAAGAGCCCCCGGAAGCAGAGAAGAATCATCCAAGGCCGCCTCTGGCGCTCTCCCTCCCCTGCAGGGGCCACTGGCCCCTTTTTCCTGCTTCTTCCTTGTTCCAAGGAACAGTTGGAAGTCTGAAGAACGAGGCTCCCTCGCATCTCAGGAAACCCCAGGCTCTCCTCCCAACCTGGTTTGGAGAACTTTGCAGCCAGATGTTTGCAGGGAAGCGAGGAACATCTGGCGAGATGATTTGAAACGGCTGTGCTGTGGCTCTGGGCTCGGTTCCTGGCCGCCTCTCCACAGCTTCCTGTCCCTGCTGAACAGGTGGAGGGAGGCCGGGCAGCCCAGGAAAGGGTCTCTGCCCCAGAGAGCACCTGGCACCTGGGCAGGTCTGGCACTGCGGTTGGTGTTCCTCCCCCTCCCTCTTGGGCCGTCATGTACAGGCAGTCCTCGACTTACGGCCACAGTGAGGCCAGCATTTCTGTTGCTAAGAGAGGAGTTAAGAGAGTCAGGCCCCCTTTCACGGCCTTTCTTGCCGCGGTTGCTGAGTGACTCACTGCTGCGGCTCAGTTAGCGACACGATTGCAAGTGACTCTGTCCCACTGGCTCTGCTTCTCAGAAGGTCGCAAAACGGGGACATTATGGCCGTTAGAAGTGTGAGTAAGGACTCCTTGGTGCTCTGGGCTTGGTCGTTTTCTTGCAGCCAAACTAGGCGACCGCATCATTTCAACCCTGAGCGGCAAATATTCCGCCTTTCAAAGGCGAGTCAGCCGCCAAGCGCCCGAATTTGGACCCCTTGGCCACAGAGCTGCTTCAACGGTTCCGAGTGTGAAAAACGCTCCTGTCCCTTTTTTCAGTGCCATCCGTGGTGACTTCAAACGGTCACTAAACACAGTGGAGGACTTACCGGCACTGGAGTCCTGCCCCTCGGGCCTCTTCTGCAAAGGAGCAGCTTGCAAGCTTCAAAGCCACTTTCAACGGGAGTTGGGGAACCTTGTAACTTAACCTGCTTCCCATCGGCTGAAAAGCCGGAGACCAAAGAACCCTTTTCTAGTTCAGCAGAACCAGATTCTCTAAGTTTGGTTTGCAGGCTAAGAAACCTGTCAGTCACGGAGGTGGGGCAGTCTGTTCTGGTCCCTGCAGGGGAAGAAGAGCCACCTTGCCCCCCCACCCCAAAGCCTGAGAGACAGAGATGGAGGAGGGTCACTGAGCCCCTTCCGGTTCCGGGGCCTGGCTGCTGATTGGCAGTGTCCCATCGGTTTTCCTGGGCCATTGCACCCACCGCCCCACTGGAGAAGGAGGGCTGCCTCTGCATCAGGTTTGGACTGGGGAGGAGACCCCTCCCCTCCCCATGCCAGCGTCTGGCTTCCTTCGCTCCCCGGTTCAGCCAGGGAGGGTCTCCTCCTCCTTGGACAAGCCCAGGTTATTCTTTGCAGGCCTGTGGATGGTTGAGGGAACCCTTCATTCTCCCCCCCCCCCCCCCATGGAGAAAGGTGGAAAGGGCTTGAGGGTGGAGTGGGCCTTCCCTTCTGTTTCATCCAGATTTTGGGGCACAGTGCCAAGTGGGGGTTGTGAAGGATGTTGAGATTAGCACCTCTGGATTATTCAGGGATTATCTTGGCTTTTTACAGTGGCCGAAAGACGAAAGGAATGTGAAGGGGTGGAGGGCATTGAAGGGGGAGGGACAGCCTTGGGTCTAAGTGCCCCCTCCCCCAGCAAAGTCTGGGCTTTTCTTGCCCGTGGAGAACCAGCCCCGCTGCAATAAAAAACACCCCCCGCCCCCCCCCCCAAATCTGGCAGGTATACCACACAGAAGCCCCAAGGACAGCACCTTCCAATGAAAACATGCTGAGGGTCTGTGGATTCTGCCCCACTGCCCTTGGCATCCTGGGGTCCAGGAGGACCTTTCCTCCCTCGGAGGGGATCAGCCTCAGAGGGTCAAAAGAGTCAAGATGGCTGCTGCCAAGGCGATGCGCAGAAAATCCAGGGCGTGGCATAGTCTGGCCGCCACTTTTCTGACCTCCCCGTGGGCCTCCCTGGCCAGAGGACGGGCCGCTCCCCCCCTTGGGCAGCACAGAGGCCCCCTCGGTCAGGGGCCGGGGAGGGGGGAGGGGGCGCTGGAAGGCATTTGCCCCTCCTGCCCCCGTGGGAGGAGAAGCGGCCCCTTCCAGCCTCTCCCCGCCCCGCGAGAGGATTCGGCCCGTTTGATCTCCGGCTGAATAGAGGAAACAAAGCGGTTGAAGCTCCGACTCTGCAAAGGCGGCTAAGAAGAGCGAAGCAGCCGAAGGAGGAAGGGCCGAAGCGGCAGGTTCAGCGGGGAAGGCGAGGAGGCGGCCTTCCGCTTTGATCTCCCTCCGGCGCGGGGCGGGAGGGAGGGGAGGCGACGGGGGTCCCTCCGGCGCGTCTCTTCAAAGCCCAGCGCAGCGGGGACTCTCCGCTCTTCCCAGGCCAAGAGGCGTGCTGGGCTGGCCATCTCGGGCACGGAGCTTTCGGGAGTCCCGCCGTCTCGGAGCCCGGGGCCAGCCCCCACTCCCGGCCCTTCCAGGAGGCCGAGGACCCTGAGATCCGTCCCGGGGCTGAGCGGGGCTTCCCCGGCCGGCGGGGGGGGGCGGGTTTGGGTCACAGGGAGCTCGCGGGCCGCAAGGGAGGGCCAAGGGGCGGAAGGCCTGGAAACTGACTGACCCCCCTCAGCCTCCCCTCCCCCCCCGGCCCACAGCGCGTCTCCGGCCCTCCAGCCTCCCGCTTGGCAAGAGGCCGGGACTGGCTCAACCTCCCTCTGGTGGGGGCAGCCATTCAGCCGCTCGGATAACGCAGCCCATCATCCCCAGAAGTGTCCCACAGGAGAAGCTGCGTGGCCAGGCCCTCCCCTCCTCCCCCCCCCCCCCCCCCCGCTCCGGAGCCAGATTCCTCCGCCCTTCAATGCTTCTGCAGCCACCTCTGGCAACAAGCCAAGCCCAGCAGGACCTGCTGCTCCCGCAGCCCCTTCAGAGAGTCAATATTGACCAGGCCGGGCCTTCCCAGGAACAGGAAGCAAGAAGGGGGAGAGGAAGCAGAATAAACAGGAGTGGTCAGCCCTGCCAGTGCCACTCTCCTGCTCTGAAGCGGCCTTCCCTTCTGGCTTTAATGGGGGGGGGCAGAGGGGTTTGTGAGGGGCTGCCCTGCTGTGGTGCAGAAACTGCTGAGCTCCAGGGGCTGCCAGTCTGGCCCTCCTGAAGGCTTGGCCAGACCGCAGAGGGCAGCGATTGGCTGGGCAGATGGCTCCCTCTCTTCTTTCTCTGGTCTCGGTTGCAGCATGGGGGGAGGGCGGAGGGGGGGCCCTCTTCCATGAAGCCCCTGAGGCCCCTGGCTAGGCCAGGACACACCCACCGTGGTGGCATCGGCCAGGACAGGCTCCTGGGGAGATCTGCACCTGGTGCCCTTGGAACAGAAACTGCACCAGTGGATGCATTCAAGGAGTCATTCATCAGAGTAGAACTGGAAGGGACCTCAGAGGTCTTCTAGTCCAGCCCCCTGCTCTGTACCATTCCAGACAAGGGAATGTCCAGTCCCTTTTAAAAAGCCTCCCGTGTTGGAGGCCATTTCTGCTCCACTGGCTCCATTATTCTAGCTGTGCGAAGTGTCTCCTCAGTTCCAGGTTTCTTCTCTCCTGCATTGGTTCCCTCCATCCGCTGCTTCTCGTCCTGCCTTGGGGGGCTTTGGGAATAAGAGGTCTGATTTTCATTGTCTCAGCCCCCCCCCCCCTCCCCGCCCAAGGAAATCACATTTCCAGCATTACTTGAACCTCTTTGAAGGCCAAAGGAGTTAGAACCAGAATTCAGAATCTACCCCCCCCCCCCCCCCCGTAAGCAGGGGATTATGGTCTTGGCTGGCATGGGCAGCCTTGATGCTCCACGAAAGCGCACCCTGAAGGGGCAACCTGGAAGTTTTGGCTGGTGGCCAAAGACCAACATGGCTGCTTTCTCTCTGAGGAAACCCAGCAACCGAAGGGAATATCCGAGGGATTAAATCACTGAATTAACAGCCCTGAATCCTCCTGTTTCAATCATTTCTTCCTGCAGGGGTGAAAATTCTTCCAAAGAGCTTTTCTAGCATCTCTCTTCCTCTCTGCTGTTTTTTTTAACCTGCTGCTGTTATCCTTCGCTCTGCTCTTTGGGGTGGGGGGGAGAGAGGCAGATTCTGCCTCCTCGGGTGTCAGACAGCCATGATGGAAAGGCTGGGGTGATGTTGTGCAGCAGTGTGTGTGTGTGTGGTGGTGGGGGGCTTCCTGGGCCAGGGGAGGAGGCCCGGAGGGCGGGGTGCTGGAGGCAGAGCGGTTGGCTGGAGGAAGCAGTCCAGGCCTTCCCAGGCTCATGAAAGCAGCCGCCCTCCCAGCAGCTCTGGAATCTCACTCTGGGCTTAATTTTATTTTGGGATTATTATTTCCTCCCTTCTGGCAAGGAGATGCTTCCACCACCAGCAGCAGCACTAACCGTGTCCAGGAGCCCATCTGGCCCAGCCCAGGCAGCAGATTTCGGCTGCTGGGAAAGACCCCAAATCCACCTCTTGCCCCCCTTCCCCAGACCTCCAGGCTGGAGGTCCCCAGCCGCTGTGTTTCCCAGCCACATGGCTGAACCCCAGAGGTCCTGCCTGCCTTGTGGCCCTTGATTGTTGGAAGGAGGCCAGGTGGCAAGAAGGCCTCCCCTCCCCCAGAGGCAGACCCCATCCCTCCTCCTCCGCTAGCCAAACCTCAGTACTCCAGTGAGCCTGGAAGCCCACTTGGGGAGGGCCACCCAGGGGGGGTACCTTTACCCTCACTTGCTTCCCTCCCCCGGGGCATCCCATCTGCTGGGACCCTGCCAGGGAGCAGATCCCCTGACTCTCTGGGGGAGAAGAGGCACCGCTTCACACTGCACCCCTCTTCCCATTACTCGCATCAGCTGCTGCCATGGAGTGACTGCCTGCTGGCTTTGCCTCTGAGGAAGGGGCTCCAAGGGGCTTCCTTGGCTGATTGGGCCTTGCCAGGCAGCAGAGAGAATCTCCCTCCCTCCCTCCCATGCCCACCTTGAATTAAGCTGGAAAGGCATGCAACCCCCTCCCCTGCCACAGGAGGTCAGGCTGGTGCAGGGCGGGTGAGTAATTCTCTCTGCCCCTGGTTGGCACGGACGGAGGGGTGAGGAGGGCTTCTCAACAGCACCACAAGCGAGGCGATCTGGGTCTTTTCTCCATGCCAGGCACGTCTTGCAAGGAGATGCCACACAGGCAGGTGGGCAGGGGACCCCAGGAGCGGCCGAGTAGGGCTGCCTCTGGCCAGAAACATCCTCTGGTCAGGCATGGCAGTAGCCAGGCGGCGGGCATTAGCATCGCGGAGCCTGGCCGGCCGCACAACGGCGCCTATGCAAAGGTCACCGATCGCTGCGCAGCCGTCCGGCTCGAGGCGGCGGCGGGCCTCCCGCAGGTCACGCGCGCCCTCTGCGGGCGGCCGGGGGCGCGTGGGCGGCCGGGCTCCCCGCCGGACGAGGCCGCGCCTTCCTTGGCTGCCGGCAGGGGGCGAGCAGGGGACCCGCCAGCCGCAAAACACACACCCCCATTGGGCAGCTCCCAGCCGCGCCGCCTCGACCCCCGCCTGCCTCCTCGCGGCCGTCCGGATCCTGCAGCCAGAAGGGGCCCATCGGGAGGCACCTCCACCGGCCAACCGCTGCCTTGCCCGGAAAGACGGGCTCTTCCTTCCCCGTCGGGCAGCCTCAGCCCACCCCACGCGCCCCCAGCCACTGGGTGGGCAGCCCAGCCGGGGGCCGCTGGCGGATTCTGCCCGTTCCAGGGAAGGGAGGGAGCGAGTGGGGCAGAAGTACTGGTGGGCAGCACTTCTGCAGAAGAGAAGCGGAGCAAACGCCGAGACTCGCCTGGGAGAGGAGCGGAAAGGCGGCTTGCAGGACGGACAGGCGACGCCCAAGACCAACCCGCCGCGGCTGCCCTTCTCCTTGCCAGGCGCCACGGGAAGGCAGAGCTCCGGCTGGAGGATTTGGAGAAGGGCCCGGGCTGCCTTCCCATCAGACTTCCGCTCTGAGACCCCCGCCGGGTGGCCCTCCAGCGGGAAACGCCCAATGCCCGCGCGGAGAGTTTATTCCCACCAGAGGCCTTAGGTGTCCGCGTCCTTTGGGGCTCTTGGAGCGGCCGCTGGCCAAGGAAACTGCTAAGGAGGCACTAAATGGGCGCATCCCTCACAGCCCCGTGAAGGACGCCAAGCTGGAAGCGCTAATAAAGTTGCTTTCTGGAGTCGGGAAAGCATCGAATGAGGGCTCTCCCCTCCTCCTTCGTCCAGGCAGGCCTGCTTGCTGGGCATTGGTCCCTTCCAGGTGTTTAAAGAGTGTCGGGGCTGGGCTTTCCTTGGGGAGGGACTCCAAACATGCCCTGGTTGAGGGGGCGGGAGTCCCACAGCCAGACAGGACAGCTGGGGGCAAACTGGGGTCCCCCCAAGGCAAGCTAAGCCCTGGAGTGTTTAGAGTGCTGCCAGTAGACCCTCTCATGGCCCAGAAGGCGGCAGCCCCAGGGGGCCTTTGGCCACGGGGTGGGAGGAGGGAAGGAACAGAGCCAGAAGCTGCCCCCCTCTCAGAGAAGGGGCTTTGGGGGAAGGTCTTGGGCAGGGTGCAAAAAGGCAGGGCCAGGAAATCCGAATCCCTGGGAAAAGATTCCAGGTGGCTTCACCTGAACAAGGCCGCTTTGCTCCCTTCGCCCACCTGCTCAGGAGGGAGGAAGCAGAGAAGCTGTGCATCCTGGCCTGGGGCAGCCAAGCAGGAAAACCAGGCGGTGGCACTTGTGGGGATTGGCCAGGGAGCAAGAAGGCAAAGCGGCCTCCAGGGACGACAGCACTGGACCTCGGAGTGGCCAGGCAAGTGAAGAGGAGGAGGAGGGGGAGGCAGCCACACCAGGTCTCCTGCTCCAAGGAAAGGGCCCCTTTGGGCAACAGGAGCCAGCCGTGTGTGGCAGCTGCCAAAAAAGCCAACGTAGCTCTAGGCTGCATCAACAGGGATAGCATTAAGATCATGTAAAGTATTAGTACCGCTTTATAAGGCTTTGGTAAGATCACACTTGGAATCCTGCATCCTGTTTTGGTTGCCATGATATAAGAGGTTGAGATTCTGGAAAGAGTGCAGAGAAGAGCAGCCAGGAGGACGAGGGGTTTGGAGGCTAAAACATATGATGGACGGTTGCAGGAACTGGGCCTGGCTGGTCTAGGGAAGAGAAGGACCAGGGGAGGCAGGAGAGCATCTTCCAATATTTGAGGGGCTGTCCCAGAGGAGGAAGGGGTCAAGCTATTTTCCAAAGCATCTTTGAAGGTCAGACAAGGAAGAATGGATGGAAACTGAACAAGGAGAGAAGAAACTTCCTGACAGTGAGGACAATTAACCAGTGGAATGAAGTTGTAGGAGAGGGTAAAGGCTGACTGGCCCATCAGCCTGGATGAGGACCCCCACGGAGGGCCCCCCTGGCAAGAGCCAACCAGGAAGGGCTTCGTTTAGTGGGGAGGACTCCCTGCCCAGGAGGGAGAGATGCCAGCACCCCACTGCTCCAGGGGCTCCTGTGTCCTGCTCTGAGGTGGTCTTGTCTTCGGGGCAGCAGGCTGAGGGCGGTCAAGGGAGAGCAAACAGGGACTTCCACAGCCGGCGGGGCTGTTTACACAGAGATGTAACTCAGAGCCCCTATGAAGCTGCACTTCAGGGGAACAAAAGAGGGCCGTGGGGCTGGTTGGGGCCCTTGAGCTCAAGATGTTAGTCCAATATTTGGGCTGAGGAAGCTGAGCGAGCCTCAAGGCAGGAGGACGTATCCCCTCGCTTGCCCTCCCTTGCATAGCCTGAACTGAGTGCTGTCCATCCACTCCTCCATGCCTTTGCCAGCCTGATTGGTAGTCAGCCGTGTTTTCTGGAGGAGGAGGAGGGAGGAAGCAGCTGGCATTTGCCTAGTTCCTCCCTGGTCCCCTTGTACCCTCTTCACCTTGGGCAGCAGCTCAGCACCCAAAGGCAATCCTATACTTACCCAACAGGTTTGGGAAAGGCCACTGAATCTGGGCTGCAAGATCCCACCCAGCCACTAGAGGGCAGAGAGAGATACCGAGCACTGAGCCCTTTGTTGCCACCCAGTGAACACCAGGAGATTTGCAGCCCAGCTGGTTGCTCTGCCGTACATTTACCAAATATAAGGCAGTTGTAAGTGTGAACTCCGCAGTCCTTAAGTCAACGTCATGGTTGTTAAGCAAACAACCAGAAATCAGAACTAAGTGCCTGTTTTCAGCAAAGCCATCCTAAAACACGATCAAGGGACCGCCGGACACGGCAAAGGGCTGCAAAAGAGCCAAAGTCCCTGGATTGCGGGACGAGGGTCCGAGCATTGGAACTTTGGGTCTGGGTTGTAAGTCCCCCTTTTGAAGTAGGTCGTACCTTTGAACGGTCAATAAGCGGTTGTTACTGGAGGATTTCCTGTGACCCAAAAGAGGACGGGCGAGACGGCCTTGCCCCATCCTTTCTTCCATGGGTTTTCCTCCATACTTCTCCAGAGGGAGCAGACAGAAGAGTCCCCAATGAAAGGAACTCAGCAATCTCTCCTATAAGTGCAGGTATCAAAAGTGAACATCCCAAAGGGGGGGTGGGGAGGCTTGGCATGAGAAAAGAGGCAGCGGTTGTCTCCTCCTGCCCACCAGGCCTCCCTCTGCATGGCTGGATGCCCCCCCAGGACAGAAGCAGAGCCTGACCGGCTGATTTAGCAAGGGGGGGGGAGGCAGGACACGGGGAGAGGACCCTGAGGAGCCTTGCAGCTGGGGGTGGGGGGCCCTTCAGCACTGGTGGCAGCTTCCAGGCTGCCTTCAAGTGGAGCCCCGTCTGTAACCCATGGAGGCAATTCCCGGGCTGGGAGCCCCGAGTCCCCAGGGCCTGGCACATCTTGGGGGCCTTCAGTCTGGTCTCCCTGCTCCCACCAGGCTGCCCTTTGCCCAGCGCAGTCCAAGTCCCACCTGCCCTCTGACTGGGGCTCCCTTGGTGGTGGGGAGACATGCCGTGCAGACTCCTTCCTTCCAGAGGCCTGGAGGTCTCACCTGCCTCGCTCCCCCCTTGCAGGAGGGCTCTGCTGCAGGGCAGGTGTGCAACCGAGAGCGAGGAGCGCTTGTCCCAACCTGAGCTGGTGCTGGGGGCTGCCCTGCGCTCTCCCCTCCCCTCCCCTGGCCTTTCCTTGCAAGAGGGGGGAGGGTGGGGGGTGTTGACACCTCGGGCTTTTTCTGCTCCGGTGGGCACAGACAAGGTGGGCATTAACTCCCCTCATGCAAAAATCATGAGAAACAAAAGGCCGGAGATGCCCCTCAGCCCCCGACAAGGCGGCCAACAGACAGGGCAGGAACCCCGGCACAAAGGGCCACCCCCCCCCCGCCTGAATTAATTTACCTACCTCAGAGCCCATTCAGGGAGAGGGCGGGGCAGCGGGGGAATGTCGCTCTGGGGGTCGCCTGTTACAAGGCAAGATTGGACTGGCCTCCGCGGCCTGCCCCGCCCGCCCTTTGTTGCCGCATAATAGGCATAAAAAGGAGGGGGGCGTGCTGTGGGGGGTGGGGTGGAGACCCCCCCTCCAGTGCAGCAGGGATGGAACTAAGCCTTTGCAAATGCAAAATGTCTTCCTGGCTTCCTGGTCGTTGATGCTGGCAGGAGGGAGAGGAGTTGGGGCTGGGGGAGGCAGGGGAGGAGCCCCCTAGGTTGGCTCTTGTGTGTGGGGGGACAACTCCACTTAGAAGACAGTGGCCTGTTCAACCACTGGACCTGGTGGCCCTCAGCTGGGCAACGTGGGGCTGCAGAGACCCCCATCCACATTCGTCCATGGGCCTCCCTGGTGCTGGGCAGGCAAGGGGCCGGAGCCTCAGTCAGGGAGCCTGGAAGAAGAATGGCCCTTTGCCAGTGTCCCTCTCCAAAGGCAGAGAAGAAGGGAGGGCCAGACTTCCCTGGCCCACCTGTCTGACCAATGGAAGATGACCACAAGCACAGCCTCTCGGCCTTTTTATTTATTTAGTTAGCCCTTCTTACTTTTGGGATCCTTCCATTTGGGGTGCCTTAGGAGGCCCTCTTTGGTGGGCCTAAATCCAGGGGAGGATCAAGACCCTTTTTCAAGTCTTCACCCTAAAATATCCGAGTGGTGTCTTTTAACCCTCGGTTCAAGAAAAGCCCCCCCCCCCCCGGTTTTCCTCTCCCCTCCCCCTCTCTCCAATGAAAATTCTGCCTAAAAATCCTATTGGCAAATTTTGGGCATGGATCAGTCAACAGACCACAGTTAGACACTGCAGTTTCTGTATTAAAGTGTAGAATAATGAGGATAATTTTAATTCTCTTTTATGTAAAATGTAGTTGGCTTGAGTAATTAAAAGAAAAATCCATTTTCTTTGCACTTAGGGACTGCCATAAACCCCCCCCCTCCGCATTTTACCCAACTAATCCATCACTGCTAATTAAAGAAGGGGGAGGGTTAGCACTCTACAGAAAGACCGAACGCAGAAGACGTTTTAAGCTTGGATCTGTAGAAAAAAACTTCTTCCTCCCCCCATGAGAAAGCAGCAAGTAACTCCTCCAACATGCTTACTAATTTCAATTTTCTCTCCTTGTGTACCAGCATCAGAAGAATCAAACCCTGGCATCATCCTGGCTCACCCTCATTATCAGTGATATTTATTTATTTATTTATTTATTTGTTTGTTTGTTTGTTTGTTTGTTTGTTTGTTTGTTTATTTATTTATTTATTTATTTAATTTCTATACTGCCCCCTCTCCCAAAAAAGGGACTCGGGGCGGTGTACAGCCAACTAAAACAGAAACAGTATATACAATTAAAAGCAAATTAAAACGATTAAATTGGAGGCCGAATGTACAATTAGCGAATATAAAACTGATAAAAAATTTAAAATACCAAATTTATTTAAAAACCCCACAAATCGTTACTGGACCAGGGCGGCCTGTTGAAAAAACAGGGTCTTTACTGCACGCCGGAAGGTCTGAATGTTGGTGATGGCCCGTATCTCCGGGGGCAAATCGTTCCAAAGGGAGGGAGCCCCGCAGAGAAGGCCCGCACCCTCGGGGCCGCCAGCTGGCAATGCCCAGCTGGCGGAACCCCGAGGAGGCCGACCCTGTGGGAGCGCACTGGGCGGCGGGAGGCTGTTGGTGGCAGCAGGCGGTCCCGTAAATACCCAGGTCCCGAGCCATGGAGCGCTTTAAAAACGATCAATACCACCTTGAATCGGATCCGGAAGGCTACAGGGAGCCAATGCAGCACGTGCAGGAGCGGTGTAACGTGGGAGCTCCGAGGGGCTCCCAAGATCATCCGCGTGGCTGCATTCTGGACCAACTGCAGCCTCCGGACACTCTTCAAGGGGAGCCCCATGTAGAGAGCATTGCAATAGTCCAAGCAGGAGATGACGAGGGCAGAAGTGACTGTGCGAAATGCGTCCAGATCCAGAAAGGGCCACAACTGGTAAATCAGACGAATCTGACAAAAGGCCCCCCTGGCGACGGCCGTAATGTGTTCTTCTAAAGACAGCCGTACGTCCAGGAGGACACCCAGATTGCGAGCCCTTTCCATGGGGGTCAAAATTTCTCCCCCCACGGCCAGCGACGGAATAAGCTGGCTATATCTGGGCGCAGGAAACCACAGCCACTCGGTTTTGGCCGGGTTGAGACGAAGCCTGTTAAGACCCATCCAACTCGGCACAGCCTCCAGGCACCAGGTCATCACTTTGAGGGCTTTGTTGGGGTGGCCCGGAGTAGAGATGTACAGCTGAGTGTCATCAGCGTACTGATGGAACTCTACCCAGAAACCACGGATGATCTCACACAGCGGCTTCACATAAATGTTGAACAGCAGGGGCGAGAGCACCGACCCCTGAGGCACCCCACAAAACAAGCGCCTCGGGATCGACCTCTGCCCCCGTCAACACAAATTGCAAGCGGTCAGAGAGGAAGGAGGAGAACCACCGTAAAACGGTGCCTCCCACTCCCAACCCCTCCAACTGCCGCAATAGAACACTGTGGTCGACAGTATCAAAAGCCGCTGAGAGATCTAACAGGACCAAGACAGAGGAACAACCCCTGTCCCGAGTCCTCCAGAGATCATCCACCAACGCGACCAACGCCGTCTCCGTGCTGTGCCCGGGCCTGAAACCTGATTGGAGGGGGTCTCGATATACCGCTTCATCCAGGTACTGAGGGAGCTGACATGCCACCACACTCTCAACAGCCTTCACCACAAAGCGGAGGTTGGAGACCGGACGATAGTTAGATAATAATGTTGGGTCCAGGGACGGTTTCTTGAGGAGGGGCCGCACCACCGCCTCTTTCAAGGCGGCGGGTTAAAGCCCCTCTCTCAAGGAAGCGTTAATGATCCCTTGGAACCAGCCTTGTGTCACCTCCCGAGTGGCCAAGACTAGCCAGGAGGGGCACGGGTCCAATAAACAAGTGGTGGCATTAAGCCCCCCCAGTATCCTGTCCACGTCCTCCAGGGTAACAGGATCGAACTCATCCCAAATGACCTCATAAGAGTGTCTATGGAGATTCTCAAGTCACAGAACACGGAATAATACAGTTGGAAGGGACCTTGGAGGTCTTCTAGTCCAGCCCCCTGCTCAAGCAGGAAACCCTCTGCCATTCCAGACAAGTGACCAGGCAGCCTCTTCTTGAAAGCCTCCAATGATGGAGCCGCCACAACCCCTGGAGGGAAGCTGTTGCCCTGGTTGTCCTCCCTGGTAGGAAATCCCTCCTTAGTTCCAGGCTGCTTCTCTCCTCGATTCGTTTCCATCCTTTGCTTCTTCTCCTGCCTTCTGGGGCTTTGGAGAACAGCTTGACTCCCTCGTCTTTGGGGCAGCCCCTCAAATGCTGGACTCCTGCTGTCATGTCCCCTCTAGTCCTTCTTTTCTCTAGATTAGCCAACCCCAAATCCTGCAACTGTTCTTCGTGGGTTTTAGTTTCCAGGCCTTTGATCCCCTTGGTTGCTCTTCTCTGGACTTTTTCCAAAGACTCAACCTCTTTTCTGTAAGGTGGTGACCAAAACTGGACGCAAGGATTCCAGGTGTGGCCTTCCTGAGGCTTTTCAAAGCGGTGCTAACGTGATCTTGATCCGATGCCTCTCTTTATACAACCCAGGGATCGTGTCGGCTCTTTGGGCTCACCATCGTTCTCGGTGACAGAAGAGGGTCTGTGATCCTCAGTCATCCAGATTGTCCCCAAAGTGCTTTTTCAATTAGACTTCCTTGGTCTTTCCTGGCAGGCGTTTCTCTTCTCATCCAAGAAGCTTCTTCAGTTCTGACTGGATGGTGGGGAGGAGAGGGGAGGATCCCTTCAAGCCAAGGGAGTCCAGTTACCTGTTGTAATGAAAGCACCTTCCAGGCGGTGAAGTCAAAGGGCCCCAGAAAAAGCCCCCTCTTTGGGGGGGCGGGGAATGGGAGAGCAGGGTCCTCCTCTTGGCAACCAGCCCCAGGGGAGCAGGTCCTGGAGGGCTCACCAAGGCCGCTCTGGCTTCTCCAGGGAGAGGGGAAACTTGCAGGGAGGGGCTTCACATGGGGGGGAGGTTGAGGGAGGGAAGAGGGGGAGGGGTCCCTTATTCAGCTAGTTATTACCCCCCCCCTTCTCATCCTACTCCTTCCCTCTGCATCTTTTAGTTGGGGCCGAGCACTTGGGGCTTCCTAGTATTTTATTTATATCATCTATAGGTTTTGCATATGGGCAGTCCTTGACTTACAACGGTTCGCTCAGTGGCCGTAAAGTTACAAGGGCGCTGAAAAGGGACCTCTGGCCGTGTCCCACACTGACCCTTGCTGCCTCCCCAGGATCAGGCGATGAAAATTCAGAGTCAGCAACCGTCTCACGGTTATGACAGCCGCAGCGTCCCTGGGTCACACGATCCCCTTGGCGACCTTCCGGCAAGCCAAGCCAATGGGGAAGGCGGATTCACTTAACAACCGTGTGGCTGATTTAACAACCGCCATGATCCATTCAAGAAACATGGCAAGAAAAGGCGTAAGACGAGGCAAACGGAAATGTTGGGCTCTACTGTGGCCGTAAGTTGAGGACTGCCTGCATTAAGTGGCCGTGTCAATGCTGGAAGCCTCCCAGAATCACCCTGGGGTAGGATGGGGGGCGGGACAAAGTTTGCAAGCCAACCAATGGGAAGGAGATGCAGGACTCCGGGATGAGGGGATGCAGGGAGAGGCTGGACCTTAAACCCGGAGCCCCAAGGAAACCCAGCCACGCCCGGCCCTAGTGGGGGGGGGCAATGCTCCCTCTGCCCAGTTATTGGCTGAAAGGGCCCCGCCCAACCTCTCCTCCTGGCTGAGCCCCCCCCCCAGCCCCGGAGCCCCCTTTGGGTGCGGAGAGGCCACCCTGCCTCCTTGGGACAGGAGGACGGTGTGTGTGTGTGCTCAACACCTGCCTTTCCTTGTTCTTCTTCCCTTCGTGGCCCCTGCATTCCCCGGATGGCTTTCAGAGGGACGTGGCCTGAAGACACGGATCAGCAGTGGAGGCTTGTAGCCAAGGAGGCCCCGAGAGGGAGAAAGAAGCCGACGTGCTGCTCCTTACAGGACGGCCACACCAAGCCCCGTCTCATCAACGCAAGGCAGCCTCTCCTTCTCCCTCTGGGTCTTTCAACAGATTCCTCCTCTTTGCTGTCTTGGAAGCTCTGGCTGGCAAGAGAAGGGCACCTGCCTTTCGGGACAATGGAGAAGGGCTCTTTAAGACCAACTCCCAGAATTCCTTTCCTCAACCTTGCTGGCTGAGGAATCCTGGGAGTTGAAGTCCACAAGTCTTAAAAAAGTGGCCACGGTTGGAGACCCCTGGCCTAGGGAGCCCAGCTGAGCTCCCTGCCCATCAACGCCTTCTGGGGTCTCAGCAGCAGGTGGAAGAGATGCTGCAGCCGGGACATGCCAGGCAGGCCCTGGAGGAGCAGCAGGGCTGGGCCTGGCTTAAGAGCTGAAGCGATCCGCCCTCAGGAGGGGCCTCCCTTGGCCAGGCAGGCAAGCAGGAGAAAAGGAGGCCGGGAAACCCAAGGAATTTGCAAGGCGGAGAAATATCAATCAGTGCCTCCTGGAGTTGTGGGCCCTCCATTGCTGGAGGTTTCCAAAAGTAAGACCGGACAACCACTGAACCATGATGGTGTAAGGCCTCCTGCTTTGGGCACAGGGGGGATTGCACAGCGGACTAGATGACCTCTGAGGTCCCTCTTGCTCTACCCCTCTATGAGAACGGGGAGGGCAAAAGCGAGTTGCTCACTCAGGAGGGTGGAAAAGACTGCTGCTGTCTACGTGGGGTCTTTGAAGTTTCACAGATTGACAGAGTTGGAAGGGACCTTATAGGTCATCTAGCTCAACCCCCACCCCTCCAAGCAGGAGCCCCTGCACTCTTTCTGACTGAGGGCTGTCCAGTCTCTTCTTGGAAGCCTCCAGTGGTGAAGCTCCCCCACCTTCTGAAGGCAAGAAGTTCAGGACCCCTCCGGGGTCACTTCTTCCTCCTTCAACCAATGGCACAGAAAGGGGACCCAGGCCAGTTTTGCACCCGGGGCAAGCGTGGCCATTTGCGGAGGCCGGAAGCCTTTCATTTGGGAGTTCAGGCAGCCGCTGGGCAGAGCAGCCGCCAGGGGAAACTCCCGAGCGGTTCTCCCAGGGTCGCGCATCTCCCGGGATGGCCGAGCCCCCCCCGTTCCTCTGCTAGCCACCTGGCCAGGTTCACCCACAATCAGGTTCCCAGAAAGACCGGATGGGAAGCTCTGCGGCTCCATCTGACAGCAGCGGCATCCAAACGCGTGGCGAGCGAGGAAGGCCGCTCTGCGCACGAGGTTTGCAGGGAGAGACCTTCGCTGGGGCTGCCTCTGCCTTCCTCAGGCCCTCCAGCCAGCCTGGAATTGCTCTGCTAGAGTTACAGGACAGGTGTGTGTGTGTGTGTGCGTGTAACATCTCGGCCCACTGTGCCTGCAGGCCAAGCCTCCCTCCGGAGGGCTACAGACAGACGCACAGATGCCAAAATTTTATTACTTTAAGCTCCTGGGTTTACACGCAATGGGGACGGAGGGAGGCGGCCGCCCAGGACGGAGGCCCCTCCCTCCTGCTGATCCCACCTTCTTCCAAATAAGAACAGAATTGCACAATCTGGACCCCCCCCCAAGCAGCCACTTCAAGGATGCGGCAAACAGTCCGGGTTCCTCGCTTTGCTTCTCCTTCCGAGGAGCATCGATGAAGCGAGCGCCTCCTTCTAAGAACAGCCCTTCCTTCAGGAACATTCCGGGAGAGTCCAAAACGGTTCAGCAGAGGGACGCTCACCACAAACCGCCGAGGGTTGTTTTGCCTCCCGGTAGCTTTTGCTTCCTTCCTTCCTTCCTTCCCACTGAAAAACAAGAGGCATGCCACTGAACCGGGGAAGGAAGTACGAAGCGGCCATCCAGGCAGGCGGCCAGACTGCCCCCCCACCCCTCTGCTCCCTTTCCCTGCAGCAGATCCCCCCTCCCCCCGAGTTCTGGGTCCAAGCCAGCCCAGGACTGAAGGGCCTTAGCTTAAAAGAAATGGTGCCGGCCTCAGAGGCTGCTGGGACAGCTGGGACCCCGATTTGCAGACCCAACACTGGGGGTGCTACGAGAATAAACCGAACTGCAGGAGGTCTGCAGGGCTCCTCAGCCAACAGGCCTCGGCTCCCTCCAAGGTGCTTTCTCCAAAAGGCAACCGGACCGTGGCTCTTCCTGGAGGAGGAGGAGGAGGAGCCTTCGCTTCTCACCCGAGGAGCCTCCTCGGTCCTTCACCCAGGTGAAGAAGCAAAATGTCGTCTTCCTCCTCCGAGGCAAAACAGTCTGGTTGCCTTTTGGGAAAAGCACCTTTGAGATAATAAAGAAGAGCAAAGTTAGAAGGGACCCTGGAGGTCTTCTAGTCAAACCCCTGGTCAGGTAGGAGACCATTCCAGACAAATGGCCATCCAATCTCTCCTTAACAGCCTCCAGGCTCGGAGCACCCAGCAAGTCCCAGAGGGAAGACCCTCCTTAGCTCTAGGCTGCTTCTCCCCTTGATCCGCTTCCATCCGTTATTCTGGCCTTCAGGTGCCTTGGGGAACAGGTGGCCCTCCTCTTCCTTGGGGAGGCCCCGCAAACACCGGACGAGCGCTGTCCCGCCACCCTGGTCCTTCTTAATCAGGATGATGGAGACGGGACAGGCAACGCTTGGCAAGGGCAACCCAGTCCCATCACGGCAGCTCAGCCGCCTCACCTGGCGAAGCCGTCACTTCTCCTCTTGATGAAGGGCTTCGATGAAGACTTCCAGCTTCTCCTGGATCTCCCGGACTTTTTCTGGGAAAAGAAATCAAGTTCCTGCTCAGCCCGGCGAGCTCCCTGACCTGCTTCCTCCAACCCATTGCGTCGGCAGGAAATCGGCCTGCCGCCCTGTTTAGAGTGACCCGCTCTCTACTTGAACCGAGAGCGCGGGATGACCTCTTGCAGGGTAGAGCAGAGGAGTTTTCTCGATTCCTGCACGACAAAATCGCTCAGATTCGGGAGGGGCTTGACTCCAATTGGATGGTCCCGGGGGAGGTGTCCGGGGCAGGTCTTGTGAATGTTATCTGGGGGGAGTTCGACCCTGTGACGGTCCGAGGGTGTGGACAGGTTGCTGGGGGGTCTGAATGCCACCACCTGTTTATTGGACCCGTGCCCTTCCTGGCTGGTTTCGGCCGCCAGGGAGACGACACGAGGCTGGCTCCAGGGGATTATCAACGCTTCTTTGAGAGAGGGGTCGCTTCCTACTGCCTTGAAGACGGCGGTGGTGCGGCCCCTCCTCAGGAAGCCTTCCCTGGATCCAGCTGTTTTAAACAACTATCGTCCAGTCTCCAACCTTCCCTTTGTGGCGAAGGTTGTTGAGAGTGTGGTGGCACGTCAGCTCCCTCACTACCTGGAGGAAACGATCTACCTCGATCCGTTCCAATCGGGCTTCAGGCCTGGGCATAGCACTGAGACGGCATTGGTCGCGTTGGTTGATGATCTCTGGAGGGCTCGTGACAGAGGGTTCTCCTCTGTCCTGGTCCTATTAGACCTCTCGGCGGCTTTCGATACTATCGACCATAGTATCCTGTTGCGACGGTTGGAGGGGTTGGGGATTGGGGGAACCGTCCTTCGATGGTTCTCCTCCTTCCTCTCTGACCGTTCGCAATTTGTGTTGGCGGGAGGGGAGAGGTCCACCTCTAGGCCCCTGGTCTATGGGGTGCCTCAGGGGTCGGTCCTCTCCCCTCTCTTGTTCAACATTTATATGAAGCCGCTGGGTGAGATCATCCGTGGTCTTGGGGTGAGGTGTCATCTCTATGCAGATGACACCCAGCTGTACATCTCCACCCCGGACCACCCCAACGATGCTGTGGGGGCTATGTCTAGGTGCCTGGAGGCCGTGCGGGATTGGATGGGCGGGAACAGGCTTCGGCTCAACCCATCCAAGACCGAGTGGCTGTAGTTTCCGGCGCCCCGATATAGCCAGCTGACACCTTCGCTGGCTATTGGGGGGGAAATTTTGCCCCCCGCAGAGAGGGCTCGCAACCTGGGAGTCCTCCTGGATGTACGGCTGTCGCTTGAACATCATGTTGCGGCTGTCTCCAGGGGGGCGTTTCATCAGATCCGTCGGATCTACCGGTTGCGGCCCTTTCTGGATCGGGACGCCCTGCGCACGGTCACTCAGGCCCTTGTCACCTCTCGCCTGGACTATTGTAATGCCCTCTACATGAGGCTCCCTGCGGGGAGCACCCGGAGACTCCAGCTGGTGCAAAATGCAGCCGTGCGGGTGATCATGGGGGCGTCACGTAGCGCCCATGTGATGCCTCTCCTGCGCGAGCTGCATTGGTTGCCGGTGGCTCTCCGGGTTCGCTTTAAGGTTCTAGTTTTGACCTTTAGGGCGATCCATGGCATTGGGCCAGGTTACCTGCAGGACCGCATTCTACCAGTGATCTCCAGCAGGCCGGTGCGTTCACACAGGGTCTTCTCCGGGTGCCGTCGGCCGCTATGTGTCGTCTGGCGGCCCCAAGGAGTAGGGCCTTCTCTGTGGGGGCCCCTGCCCTCTGGAATACTCTGCCGCCGGAACTTCGTACCGGCACGGACCTGAGGGCCTTCAGGTGCGCGTTGAAGACCTGGCTCTTTGAGCAGGCCGGCCTGGGCTGAGATGGTTTTAATTGGTCTCCGTATTATCTTCAATTTTAACTGGGGTTTTAAGGGGGGGGGGTTCTTATTAATTAGCCAGTATCTAATTTAATTCTTTTTTAACTTTTGTATTGTTTTGGGGGTCTAGATTGGCTGTACACCGCCCTGAGTCTCTAGGGAGAAGGACGGTATAGAAATTTCATTAATAAATAAATAAATAAATAAATAAACCCAGTTCCTTCTAGACTGGGGCTCTCCAAACCTGGCTGATCTAAGGCTTCTGGACTTCACCTCCCAGAATTCCCCAGCCAGTTGGAGGCTGTGATCTAGGTGGGCTGGACAGGAAGCCGGCAAGAGCTTAAACTTGGGACACCTCAAATTTCATTTCATTTAAATTCATCACTTAGGAAAAAAAGGAGTTTGCACAATTGTATTCCACAGCACGTTGTCAGTTATCTTCCTTTCCTGAACTCCCAGAAGTGCAATTCAGATGCAGGAAAATTGAGGGGGGCTTTGAGGATGGGGGTGGGAGCAAAATCCTGCCCCCCCCCCAGCAGTGAAGCCGGGCCCTCTCAGAAAGATGCCCCCCCACTGCTTCTCCAGCAGGTGGGATATGCCAAAGGCCTTGAACTCTGACCAAGGGGGACCCTGGGGAGGTTAGCAGCCCCCCCTCCCCAGGAAAAGGAAGAGCCTGATGGATCCATTGGGGGAATCCAGGCTGCGCTCCTCGCCTGTCAAGATTGTTGCCTTGGGCAGAAGAGCTGCCGAGACAAGCAGCCACCCAGCCCTGCCCCTGGCAGAGCCTGGCCCGGCCCCAAGACCAGGAACTGGGAGAGTCAGGGCAGATTCTGGACCTGGGAGGCAGCGAGGTGCCCCGCTGGCCTTATTATTTCCTCAGGGGCACCTGGAGCTCAGAGCCCTTTCCCTGCTTTGCCAGTCATCCGGGCCTGTCCGTTATAATTATTTGCTGCCCATCTTGTCCCAAGGCAACTCTCTGCCCTCTTACTCCAGATGTCGAGGAAGGACGCCAGACAACGCCCCCTGGGAGGGCGGGAGAGGAACACCCTGGTTCCCCCAACACCTGTTGAACGATTCCTCGAGGCCCCCTCACCCCTGAGGCACAAAGCCCCCGCCCCAGCCGCAGGCTTCCGCAGCAGCCGGGCCGGGCACGAGAACGCCCTGCTCCTGCCATTGACTGGGTGTTTGCTCAAAAGATGAGCCGTCCCAGCGCCTCACCTGCTCATGAATATCCCCATAATCCTTTCTCCCAATATCCCGCCAACAACGCTGCCTGAGACAGGATGGAGGAGGCCCTGCCGTTCAGCGGCTTCAGAGGGCCATTCATCCCTGCAGCCGCTTTGTCCCCCACATGAAACGGCAGCCGTGGGCCACTCGTCTCCTCTGCACTAATCCGCTGATCCGGGCCAGCCACAGGCTAATTGAGCTGTCTGAATACGCAGGGAGACCCGGCCCCCCGGGGGCCGAAGGGGGCTCCACTCACGGTGGGAAGGGCCTTCAGACACGATCGCCCGGGATCAGCCGGGGGCACCAGCCTGGCCTCGCAAAACGCATCCAGGGGCATCTCGGCCCTCAGGACCAATCCATCAGAACAGAGCTGGGAGGGACCTTGGAGGCCTTCTAGCCCACCCCCTGGTCAAGCCGGAGACCCTACACTACTTGACACAAGTGGCTGTCTGGCCTCTTCTTAAAACCCTCCAGGGATGGAGCTCCCACAGCCGCTGAGGACAAAGCCGTTCCGCTGGTTAATCCTCCTCCCTGTAAGGAAGTTTCTCCTTAACTCCTGGTTGCTTCTCTTCTGGATGAGCGTCTTGTTTCTTCTCCTGCCTTCAGCTGCTTTGGAAAGTAAATTGACCCCCCTCCTCTCGGGGGCAGCCCCTCAAATACTGGAAGATGCTGTCCTGTCTCCCTCATCCTTCCCTTCCCTAGACCACCCAAACTGTGCAGGCCCTGCAACCGTTCTTTCTATCCCTTAGTCTCCAGGCCTTGGAGTGTCCTCTGCCTTTCCCCAAGAGAAAACGCCCTCCAGGAAGACCGGGCCTCTCTCCTTAGTCTGGCACCCAGGAAGCTCCCAGCTAAAGGCACCCAGGGAAGCCGCAGGGCCTCAAGCGCCAATCCCCCCCCCCCCGACCACCAGCTGAGACCCTCCCCCTCTGGGACCTGCCTTGGCTGCTGTGCCACAGGGAGACCCCAGTGGGGCCAACACTGCTGGAGTGGAGCGATCTGAATGGCTGCGTGGCAGGAAAGGCCCCCTTGGGCTCAGCCCAGAAGAAAAGGCCAAAGGGGGGGAGCCACCCAGGTCGCCCTTGGAAGGCAGGACCCATCCATCATTGGGCAGCCCCCCCCGCCCCTCCCTCCCAGGCTGGAAGCCAGATGGGGGGTGAAGGGGGCAGGCGGACGGTCAAGGCAAAGTGGGGAGGGCCGCCTGCCTGTCGGAGGCCTTTGTGCTGCCAGCAGAGAAAGCGGTCAAGATGGAAACGGGGCGGCCAGGCGGGGGCCACGAAGGCTGTCCCTGTTCCCGGTCCCCCTGACGGGCAGGCGGGAGAAAGAGGGGCTGGTCCAGGCTCTGCCCCGCCTGGGATTCCTGAGAGGCCCAGACGGGAGCCGGCTGGGGCCTTCGTGGAAGGCAAGCCCCCAGACAAAGCCAGGCAGGGGGAGGAACCCTTGGGGGCACCCAGAGCCTCCAAAGCCCCCCCCCTCCCCATCTGCACCTGGGAGGGAAAGCCAGTCTGGCCCAGCTGGAGCCAAGGGAAGCATCCCGGGGAGCCTCTGGGGGGGACACAGAGTGGGTGCCCCTGCCCACGTGCCTTGCATACCCAGCTCCGCTCGCTCCTTCCGGGGACCTGGCCAAAATCCCGAGGGGGGTGGGCCTCTGGGCCAGGACAGGCTCCCACCAATGGGGAGGGGGGGCTCCGGCTGAGCTTGGAGGAGACGGAGGAGTTCCTCTCCCTGCCCCCCTCCTCTGCAACCGCTATAGGGGGCAGCAGGGCCCAGAGCTCCGCCTTACAAAGACCCACGGAGGGAGGGCGGGGCTCTCCAAGCCTGGCAACCTTCAAGACCCCCCTCCCACCCCCAGCGGCTGGAGGGATCCCAGGGCCAGCAGCCAGAACGCAGCCAAAACTGGGGCTTTCCCTGGGAGGAGGGTCTGGGCCAGAGAGGGGAGCGGCCTCCCGCTGCCAGGGTGGAGGGGGAGCCCAGAAGGTGCCCCCGAGTCTCTGCCCAGTGCCCGGGCGATGCCAGGGAGGGGAAGCGGAGAGCTGAAGCAAAACCAGCCAGCCGGCTCTCAGCTGCCCCAGCAGGGCCCCCTCCACAGCTCCAGCCCCAGGAGGGCAGTTCCCAGGCAAGTGGGGTGAGGGGCTCTGCTAATCCCTGTGCTCAGAGGTCGGTTTCAACGAAGGGGGGGGGGGAATTCCTGGTGAAAAGAGATCTCCACCCTCGCCCAGGGAGGGAGGGAGGGAGGGAGGGGTGTGTGTGTGTGTGTGTGTGCCCCTCCCAATTCTGAGGGAGCTGCCAGGATACTTTCCAGGGGGGGCAATCCCCAGGGGAGCAGGAGGAGGAGAGGAAGAGCCAGGTGACACTCTGGAGACCAACTAGATGATCTTTTATTGCTAGTTGTATAAAGCAGCTGAGGGGGCTGATCAGGCTGAGCCCCCCCCCCCCCCCCTTTGGCAGCACCCAGAGCCCCAAAAGGGGCCCTTTGCTCGCTCTCTGGGCTTTGGGGGGCGTCCTTGTCACTCTGTACCTAGGAGCTGCCCCCCCCCCCATGGGCAAACCCCACCTGCCCCCCCCCCCGGATTCCCTCCCAGGGACCAGGAGCAGATTCGGCGGGGGGGGGGGGGGGAATCAGAGTGATGGCAGGTAGGAAGACCCCCCATGCCACGACCAGAGGGGGGGCTCCATGGCTGCTTTCAACAGGCTGATGCTCTGTGCTCCCCCCGCCATGGAAACCGGCTCTTACGGTCCTCGACCTACGGCCCCAGTTGGGCCCAGGAGGCAGGCTGCTAAGAGGGAAAGGTCTTCGGTGCGGCTTTGCCTGCCAGGCGTGTGGAGTGGATCCCTGCAGGGTTCACAGTGGCCCCACAGCTGGGAAGGGATTTCTCCCCTCCACTCGGCTTGTCAGGAGGCCCCAAAAGTGGGCCAGGTGACCCTGGGACATGGCAGCCGTTGTAAGTACGAGTCGGTTGTGCAGTGTCTGAGTGTCAATCACGGGATCGGGGGGGCTGCAACGGTTGTGTCACTTTTTTCTGAGTGCCATTGTAACTGCGAAGAGTCACTAAAGGAACCGTTGTTAAGTGAGGCCTCCCTGTGCGTGGTTTCTGCTCGGCCGAAGACCCTGAGAGCCAGAAAGGCTGCAAGGCCTCCCCTGGGCTTTCGGGCAGAGAGGATTCGGTCTCCCTGGCCGAGACCCTCCTGCAGCAGAGGGGGAAGCTGTGCCCGGGGGGAGGGGGGTGGGCAGCACAAAGACCGGCCTTCTTCCAGGGCAGCCTCCTTGCAGAGCCGAGGGGCCTCAGGCAGGGCCTCCTCCAGCCAGCACAAACCCCCACGGAGGCTCTGCTGCCCCCCACCCTTTGCCTGGCCTGGTAGGAACCTGCCCCCCCTCTTTTGGGGGAGGGGGCAAACACAGCAGCTGGCAAAGGAGACCCCCGCAGCCCATGGACTTTGCACCCCTGCCCCCCGCTGCCTGCAGGAGCCCTGGGAAAGGCCGGTCGGAAGGAGCACCATGTGGACAGCACCCCCCCCCCCGGTGTTCTGGGTTAGGGTGCTGATGAGGAGGAAATCAAGGACACCCCCCCAAGAGGGCAACCCCCCCCCTCATGGGCAGAGAGCAGAGCCCCCTCCCTTCCAGCCCTGAGGAGCTTCTCCAGGTGGGTAACAAAGTGTCTGTAAGGAAACCACCCAGAGAGCCCCCAGGACCCCCCCGCCCTGCTCCCCGACTGGAGGAGCCACAGGAGCAGGAAGGCTCCCAGGAGAAGGCAGCCCCTGGTGGAGGCTGATCAGGCAAGGCGGGGAGCCTGGGAGGGTCAGGCCCCCGAGGGGCTTCCTGGGCCAAGCCCACCCCGCGGAAAGGGCCCGGCGCTGGGGCTGGGGCTACTCACTGAGGTCCTCGGCCAGCTGCACTCGCTTCCCCGTCAGGAGCGTCATCTTCTTCCCGCAGTCCTCTGCGAAGTCCTCCAGCACTTCCTTGACGTTCTTCTCCAGGCGCCTGACTGCAGGGAGGGGCTCGGGGTCAGCAAAGCGGCTCCTGGGGGGGGGCACATTCCCCCCCCCCGAAAGGCAGCCGGGCTTTGTCTCTGGAGCACCTCAGTCCTTCAGGTCCCAAAGGTGCTTTTCTTTTTCTCTTCCCAGGAGGCGACTGGACCTCCTTGGGTTTCCTTGAGGACGTTTCGCTTCTCATCCAAGAAGCTTCCTCAGCTCTGACATCTGGCTGAGAAGCGAAACGTCTTCAAGGAAAACCAAAAAACAAAGCCCAGCTGCCTTTGGAAGGGGAAAAAGGCCACCTGGCCTGCAGGAGGACAGAGGTGCTCAGGAGAGAGGGCACCTCCTGATGGACCCGGGGTCTCGAGGAGCAGGAGTTGGAGTCCTGACTCCAACCAACGCCCAGAGTTCCCCAGGCAGCTGGCTGAGGAATTCTGGGCACTGAAGTCCACAAGCCTTAAGGGGCCAAGGTTGGAGCCGCTGCTGCAGCGAAGGCGGCCTTCAGGGCTCAGCACCCTGGAGGAATGGAGCCACCGATCCAAGCAGCCCATGGACAGGGGACAGTTCCCAGCTCCTGGAGGGGCATCCGAGACCGAGCAAGGCTGAAGCAGCGGCCGCTGGGCCTCCCACACCTCTCCGTCCCGTTCCCCCCGCCAGGAGTCCAGAGAGGAGGAGGGAGGGGCTCCTACCTTCAGTGTTGGCCAGCTGTTGCCTCAGGGTGTTGGCGGTGATGGCCAGCATGCGCTGGATGCGCCAGAAGAGAACCACGTCGTTGCACTCCAGCTGGAGGACCAGAGGGAGAACCACAGCGGTCAGCCCCGGAGCCTGCTCATCGTGGGGGTGTGGGTGAGGAGGGGGCTGCAAACCCAGCCCAGCCCAGCAGGTGAGCGGGGGGGCCTGAGTCCGGGAGAGCAGTAAACGCAGCCGCCTGCCGCACAGATTCTACCACCGAATTACAGCTACGTTAAAATGCTAGAAAACTATTAAAATTCCCCTGCAACCTGCTGAACTGAAGCCGCCTTCCGGCTCCCCTAGAAAAAGGAAGCTGCTCCTGAGCTTCTCCTTCCATGGGGGTTGTGGCGTTCATCCATCTGCCTATGAACGGCCACAGGGCACCCCCAGGATTAGAAAAAGAGCCACACATTGGAAAGAAAGCAGCAACAAAACGCCCCTCATGTACCCAGCCCAGCCCAGAATCCTTCGAGCCGCTCCTAGATGGGCCATATGGCTTTTCCAGGTCACCCCATTAGGACAGAGGCCCCCAAACCTGGCCACTTTAAGGCTTCTGGACTTCAACTCCCAGAATTCTCCAGCAGCACCGCATAGTTTGGGGCTCCCGTGTTAGGACACCCCGGCCCTTGAGCCTTCCTCTGCTCAGTGTACCTGGCTGCCCAGGACCCGGGAGGAGGGGCCCTTCCTGCTTCCCGAGCTGGGGGGTTTCCTTGCAGGCGTCCCGTGACTCAAAACTAGGTCACCCCAGGTCATTAGGATACCAGCATGGATGATGTGACCTAGTCGGGTCATGGGACATCTGCAAAGGAACCACCAGCTCGGGGAGTAGGAAGGGCCCCTCAGCTCAAGGGCCCCCAGCCTTCTCCTTTACTGGAGCTCCCCAGAGTCCCCAGGCGGTTGGGGGTCCTGGACACTGAATGGAAGACGACCCCGGCCTTCGAACGAGCGGCAGGAGTGCTGGGTTGGGAGGGAGGCAGGAAAGGAGGAGGGACCTGGGCAGCCCAGAGCTTTGCAAGAGACAAGAACAGCTGGGCCAGATGTTCACTGCAAGGCTGCCACCTAGAGGGACTGCACAAGAGCTCGAAATTCTAGACTTAGAAAACCTAGAACTACGCCGCCTTCGGTCCGATCTAAGTATGGTATATAAAATCATACATTGCAATGTCCTACCTGTCAATGAATACTTCGGCTTCAACCATAACAACACAAGAACACACAATAGATACAAACTCAAGGTTAACCGCACCAAACCAGATTGCAGGAAATACGACTTCAGCCACAGAGTGGTCAATGTCTGGAATACTCTACCTGACTCTGTGGTTTCCTCCCCAAACCCCAAAAACTTTAACCTTAGACTGTCTACTATTGACCTCACTCCTTTCCTAAGAGGTTTGTAGGGGGCGTGCATAAACGCACCAACGTGCCTACTGTCCCTGTCCTATGGTTTCTTTTTATTTTTCTTATATGTATCCATGTATTCATAACTATGTTTTTACTTATACCTATTATCTTGTAAGCAATTGACAAATAAAAAATAAATAAATAAAAAGAGCGCCACCCCCTGGAGCACATCGTGCTGGCTGGGCAGGAGGAGAGCCCCCCCCCCCTTGCTTACCTCCGAGTCCACAAAGTGCCTCTGGTAGTAGTAGAAGCCCCTCCGGCAGAGGTTGCAGTGGCCCAGGGCGGTTTTCAGGAAGTGCTGCCTGTAGACCTGGTGCCAGGTGTCCTTGATCTGGGGACAGGCAAGCAGGCAGGCAGGCAGGGGGATCAGTCCTGGGCTGTAGAAGACCCCCCCCTCCCAAGGCCCCCTGGCCCTGACCACAGGCTGCCTGTCCATCCCTGTGTGCAGGATTGCTTACTCTTCTCCCTGGCAGCTGTTCCTTGTGGCACCCACTGCCTTCGCCCAGAGCAAAAGGGGGGGCACAGTTACGGCCATTTGCCCTTCCTCCTCCCGCCTGGCCTCCAGGGCCCTTGAAGTCTTTCTCCCTGGAGCCCCCCCTGGGTGGGAGCGGGGGGGAGGTGCTTTGGGGTGGGAGGGTCCTGGAGGCGGCGGATGGCCCTGAGGCCCAGGGAGACATTCGTCTGACCCTGAGCAGGGAGGGAGGGGGAGGAAGACGCCCGGGGGGGGGGCAGGGGAGGAGCCCAGAGACCCTCCTCCTTAGGCCATGGGACCCCACCCGGGTGCTGGGTTTCAGGGCCCGTTTCCCCTCGGCTGGCAGGATCCAAAGGCCACCACGGGAAGGGCTAACCCCAGATAAGGGAAGCCAGCCTGGGTCATCACAGTCAGAGCTGGAAGGGATCTCGGAGGTCTTGTAGTCCAGCCCCCTGCTCCTGGCTTGGCAGGGAGAGCCTCTCTTCTCGCCTCTCAGGGCCCCCCGGAAGGGAGCAGAGCAAGGGGCCGTACCAAGCAGGGGTCCACGGCCACCCCTCGGGCCTCGAGGTTCTTCCGGACGGTGGTGACCTCATCGTTGGCCAGGTAAGCCGGGTGCTCCTCGTTGCACTTCATCATCTTCTCCAGCTCGTTTTTGGTCTCGTTGCGGATCGTCTGGCAGGCCAGAGACGGAAGAGCTTTTCCTAGGCGGCCCGAAGCCTTTCGGCCCCTCCAGGCCCCGGGCTTCCCCCCTGGGCGTCTGATCCCAGCGTGGCTCAGAGGAGGCAGCGGCAGCCCAGAGGCCTCGGGTCTCCAGGCAGCCTCCTCAGCCCTGGGGGAGCCGCCCTCCCTGCTGCAGGAGGAAGGTGCTCTGTGCCGCCCAGAGGAGGCCGGGGGAGCCCCCACAGGCGCCCAGGCCCCACCCAGATGGGACGCAAGGAATGTCGAGGCCGCCCTCCGAGATGCCTGACTCCCACAGCCGGCCACGGTTTGGGGGGGAAGCCCCCCAGGAGGAAGGGCCAAGCGCCCTGTACCTGCTCTTTGGTGCGCTTCAGCCAGTACAGCCACCTCTTCCTCCAGTCCGGGCCCACCATGTCTTCAATGACGGATTCCGCTGGAGAGAAGCGAGAGGCACGGCCCGCCTGAGTCCCGAGGGAGGACCCTCGCTGGACAGAGCAGGAGAGAGGGGCGCCCAGCCCCGCCCCAGAGGGGGCTCCCCACCAGCCTCTGACCCAGGAACCGCTTCCCCCTTTTGCACAGGAAGCAGCTCCGGCCGAGCCTTCCCAGCAACAGCCTTGAGGTGGCCCAGGAGAGGCCGGGGGCCCCAGGAAGGGAGGGGGGAGGGGGGGGCAGGGCCACTCACTGTCCTTCAGGCGACTCTGCAGGGTCTCCTCCATGAACTGAATGGCGGCGTCCCACTGCTGCTTGTCGGAGATGGACCGGTCCTCCAGGGCGTTGTGCTGGATCACCCTCTGCCGAGGCAGAGCATGGGCGTCAGGAGGGCCCCCCTCCCCCCTCCCCCTCCCGCCGAGTCCCGAGGGAGGGGGGAGGCCTCACCAGGCTGTCCTCCGCCCGCTCGTTCCACTTGTGCCGCTTGATGCTCTCCTCCTTCACAGCCTGCTTCAGCTTGTCGAAGATGTCGTCGTGCTCCTTGCCCTTCTGCTCCGTCATGAAGCGGGAAAACTCCTCCTGCAGGGTCTCCCAGGCCACCTGCCAGGGGGCAGGAGGGGCACGATAAGCCAGGGCAGCTGCCCCCCAGCCCCACCGGCTCACGCCTGGAGCCCCGTCTCCTGCGGGCGAGGGCCACAAGGGCGGGAGAGGGGAGGGGCTCTACTCCCCCACCCGCCAGGCCTCCTGTGAAGGGAAGGGGCAGAAGGAGGGATTCTCCAGGCAGGAGCCTCCTGGCCAAGGGCCACCTGCTCTCTCCTGCGAGGGTCTCTCCAGCCATTAAGACCTGCTGCCTTCCACTCTCAGAATCCCTCCGACCTGGCTTTAGTTCAAAGGTCGCCTTCCCTCCAAAAGGGGCCAAGGCTCCTCTTTCCCCAAATGACCCAACGGGCCCAGAAGGGCAAGCTGACCCGCTCCTCGGCTCAGGGGCTCCCCTGGGGTCACCGTCGGCCCACTCACCTCCACGGCCTTGTTGGGCAGCTGCTTATCCGTCCACTGCTTCAGCCGGATGTCCACGGTGGTGTTGAAGGTGCCGGCGTTCAGAGACTGGGCGGCCGGAAGGTAGATGTTCTCGATCACGTGGGTGGAGACTCTCTCCCACAAGGTCTTCTGGAGGATCTCCTCCCTGGGAGCGAAGCGCAGGAGGAAGCGGTGAAAAGGCCCCCGGCTGCCCAGGGTGCAGCACAGCCAGCAGCAGAGCCTGAGTCACGGCCCTAATGGAGCCCAGCATCTCCTCTGCTAAGGGAGGCAATCGCCAAGGGAGCTTGGCCCAGTCTATGACCTTTCTTGTCACAGTTATTAAGCAGATCACTGCGGTCCTTAAAGTGAATCTGGCTTCCCCCATGGACTTTGCTGCTCAGACGGTCGCAAAAGGGGATCGTATGACCCCTCCTGGGACACTGGGACCGTCATAAACTTGAGTCAGTGGCCGAGCCTCTGGATTTGGACCACGTGACCAAAAGGGGGGGAGGTGCAGCCACGGCCGTAAGTCCCTTTTTTCAGTGCCCTTGTAATTTTGAACTGTTGTAAGACGAGGACTCCTCGTCTGCCTTCTGCTTACAAAAGAGACTCTCAGCGGCTCAAAAGACAGACCGAGGAGGTCGCTCAGTGACACGTCCTGGTTATCTACTCCAGAACCGCTGAGGAGGCTGTGAAGAGATCTGGAGGGCCACCTTGCTCCCTTCATCATTATTCTTGCCGTACATTTGTCAATGTTCGACTGGAGGGGCAGGATGGAGGTGACGTTTTTGTCTTTGGTTCCTTTTAATTCACTTTTTAAAATGTTCCTCTCTAGCTTTGTTTGCTCTCTGTTCATTTCTCCTTTCTGATTTTGTCTTTTAATCTTTTGAATACAATAAAAAAACAATTTAAAAAACAGAAAATAGTATGGCATTAAAAGGGCAATAATATGCTCTGAAGGGAAACCTCACTTCATTTTCTCAGTCATTTGTTAAGACTCTCACCTGAAACTCAGAACCAGTAAATTAAATTTCAACTAGTAAACCAAACTCTTCCTGCCCTGGTATAAACCCACCTTTCTGCTTAAATGGCCACGTTGAGGAACAAAATTAATATCCTTGCAATGTATGCATAACTATCCACATGGACATGGGAGGAATGTATCCGTGACTCAGAAACCCCAAAGGCGGTTGTCACTTCCTGTGCTCTCCGTGAAAAACCAGTGAGAGGAACGGTGCTGGGTGGGGGGTGTTTGTGTGTGATTCCACACGTTGTGAGAATCCAACCCTTTTCTCTTGACTGCGTGAACTAGGCTGTCACAATAAGCATTAGTGCAACACGTGTCGATGCTGCACACGTTCTAGGGACACAGCAGTGGTGGTTGCGGATTGGGAGTGAGGATTCAGAGCAGGGGTCTCCAACCTTGGCTGCTTTAAGACGGGTGGACTTCAACTCCCAGAGCTCCCCAGCCAGCTTTGTGGCCAAGATTGGAGGCTCTGATTTAGAGTAAGGCACAACCCCAGTCTGAGAGGATCGATAATACGAAAGAGAGCGTAACGCAAGGCAAGAAGACAGAACTCTGAAGACAGGAATTAATTCGGAATTAGCTCTAGATCAATGAGACGGGGAATTAATATGCTGGGAATGGCAGGTTGATGGTCCAAAGGGGGAAAACGAGAGTAGTTAGTTAACACCCTGAGCCCGAACGGCTCTTTCTGCGGAAGGGAAGGGATGGGGAGGTGTGAGAGAAAGGAAAACGGCTTTCTCGCAGGAAAGTTGCTCCTCCCTGGGATGCCTTTCAAAAGCTCTGAGATCCCGCTGGAGTCCCGCCAAGGAGGGGAGCGAAGAGGCCCTGAGGGGCTCCAACCGCTTCGGGAAAGTTATTTATGAGAACTTTAAAAGGACACGAAGCGTTTAGAGAATAAAAACAGAAAAGGCCTGGAAACTGAAAGCAGACCTTCCTCTCGTCTTTGGCCAAAAGTTGCTCGTGCCAAACCAGGCTCATCTGCTCAAGAGCAGCCCTACAAACACACACGCACACACACACACACACACACCCCATCCAAGAGGCAAATCCAAAGTTATGTCGGGCGTCTTGTAACTTTCGTAACTTTGGCGATGTTAGGAATAAAATGTCCCAGGGAGAAAGGAAAGGAAACATTTTCATGAAAAGAAGGGAAAGGGCTGACATGATCGCAGGGTCCCCGTATTTGAGGGGCTGTTGTAGACAAGGAGCAGTCAAGCTCTTCTCCAAAGCCCCAGAAGGCAGGAGAAGAAACAACAGATGGAAACGAACCCAGGAGAGAAGCAACCTGGAATTAAGGAGAAATTTCCTGGCAGGGAGGACAATTAGCCAGAGGAACAGAAGTGGCCTCCAGAGGTTATGGATGCTCCATCACTGGAGGCGTTTAGGAAGGGACTGGACAGCCAGAGATTGTCTAGGGCAGAGGTCTCCAAACCTGGCAACTTTAAGACTCGTAGACTTCAACTCCCAGAGTTGAACTCCACAAGTCTTAAAGTTGCCAAGGTTGGGGACCCCTGGTCTAGGGTCTCCTGCTTGAGCAGAGGGCTGGACTAGAAGACCTCCCAAGGTCCCTCCTAACACTGTTATTCTGTTATATAAAAGCCAGAGCCCCCAAAGCCCAAGCAAGCATCCTCTCCTGTAAAATCACCAGCGTATCCCCCTGAGATCGCAGCAGCCCATGGTAGGGGTTCCCGACACCCTAAACCAGGAGACACGTCCCACCCAGGGCTCTCAATCCGGCCTCCCTCCCTCCCTCCCTCCCTCCCGCAGCATCTGGCTCCCATACGGCCCGGGGGAGGTGCTTGGTAAGGCTCTGCATGCTGACAGGGGGGCATTCTTTGGGCAGCCAGGCCCACCTGGGTTTCATTTAGAGTATTTACAGCCTCCCACAACTGCTTCTCCTCCTCCGCGGCTGGTTTCGCTCAGTCTTGGCTCCGAGCCTGCGTGCTGCGTTTTCTCCCGGGGAGGGGAGAGGAGGGAGGGGCTGCAGAACTGCCAAGCCTCAGCAGAACAGTAGGGGGGGGGAGAGTTGGGGGGGCCTCCCAACTGACGTAGACAGGAGGCCCATCAACGCTGGACGGTCCCAAGGGAGCCTTCGAAGCAGCCCATCCTAAGCCCAGCCCCCCCCCCTCCCCCGGGGGCTACGTCCCTACCCCAAACGGAAGAAATCAAGTACGGTACCAGTGCTTGGGGGTCACCTGGCTCAGGCTTATGACCTCATCCAGGATCTCGTTTTTGGCTTTTTCAAACAGCTCGTTCTGGACAGAGAGAGGGAGAGAGAGGGAGTTAGTGAACGTGGGAAGGGGATGAAGCAGGTGCCGGAAGAGGCCGGGGGGATGTGCCCTGGAGTGGAGCGGAGCCACAAGCCTCTCCTGGGACTTAGCTCCTCCACCGGGGGCCCTGAATCGCCTCCCCCTCCTCCCCCCACCTCAAGCGCCTCCTCTAGGCAGGGCAAAGGCCAGCAGCACCAACAGCCCTGCCTCTCCACCCGTCCACCTGGCCTCCCCCAGCACCTGCTCCTTCCAGGGCAGACCCCTCCATGTAGGGGCCTCTGCTACAGGGAGGGAGGGAGGGTGTGTGTGTGTAACTACGACTGCCTTCATCCCTGGTGGAAAAGGCCAAGGGCTGCAGTGGCTCAACTTCCCGGTGGTTCCAAGGCAGCTGGGGTCAAGATCCCCCTTCCGATTTTGGGCTATTATGAGGCAGGGAGAGGATGGTGCTGATCTGTCTTTCAACTTCAGACTTTCTGTGCCAGTTTGATTAATGATGGAGAATCTTTCCAGCTCAGCGTTGAAATGGGGGCTCTCTGAGCTTGGTGCTTTTCTTGCAGACGTTTCGTGACCCAGCTAGGGAACAACATCAGTGCTAAGAAGCAGCACAGTTTCCCTAACCCCAACCCCACTCCTTACTAGCACGGATAATGTTACCTAGCTGGGTAATAAAACATCTGCAAGAAAACAACCAAGCTCAGAGAGCCTCAAGGTCCCCTCAAGTTTGATGAATTAATTATACCGTGCAAGCTTTAATTCTGTGGAACACAATCATGGCGGCAAGTGAATTCAACCAACCAATCAGCGAGTTTTAACTTTGCAGGGAGATGCCACAAGAGAGAGAGGGAGGCCAGACAGCAGCCTCTCGTCCGGGACTGAGGTCAGTGCTGGGGTCTAGCTGGAGCAGGCTTTTGACCCTCCACCTCACCCCAAAGGCTCCAGAGAGAGCCTCTGCGAGATCAGATCTAGGCCTTTCCCCAGCCCAGATCCCTCAAGCAGCTCTGGGGAACTCCATCCAAACTTCAGACAGTCATTGAGAAACTGGATGTTAGTTGAGACCTACCTGTAATTGTGGAAGGTCTACACCAGGGGTCTCCAACCTTGGCCCCTTTCAGACCTCTGGACTTCAACTCCCAGAATTCCCCAGCCCAACATTTCTCAACCTTGGCCACGTTAAGACTTGAGGACTTCAGCTGGCTGGGGAATTCTGGGAGTTGAAGTCCACAGGTCTTAAAGGGGCCAAGGTTGGCCACTGAAGCCGCTCCTGAGGCCCAGAAGACATTCAAGGGGCTTTGAGGCAGACAGGAACTCACTCGGTCCAGCTCTCGCAAGCGGGGGTAGTTGTTCTTCCACTCGGTTTCCAAATTAAAGCGGGTTGCTGGGAAAGAACAGAGGATTCCTAGCAGCGAGATCCACACCTCCATACTTGCTGGCCCACTTTTCCGGAGAGGGCCCCTCCCACGGCCCGATACCTCCCAAGGCAGGCCCCTCGGCTGCAGGACACGGCTAGGAAAGGCCGCCTTCCCCTTCAAAAGCCGCATTCGATCTGCATATTCTGGCAACCCAATTCACCCTGGGGACGCTTTAAGGCAGCCCACTCAGGATACCCAACCCATGAAAGTATCCGCAAGCAGCATTGTTCAGGTCAAATAATCAACTGGGAATAATAATGGGAAAACAAATCACGCTCCTAGAGGACGGGACAAAAATAGATGTTAAATTGAAATGGGAAAGCCGTGGCGGTTAATTAGTCACCAGAGACGGGCAGTTTTAAGTGTGAGCAGCCCCTCCTGCCCTCACCACGGTCTGAGAGCCACAAAGGCGACCCCTCTGTGGCCGGAGAGCCTCCCTTGGACAGCTGCCCTGCCAGGCTTTTGGCGGCTGAGAGGGGGTCCACGCCTGCTCTCCCACTGGAAGGGAGACTGAGCCTTCTGTCCTTCCGAGGTGGGTGAAATGAGGACCCAGAGGCTGGCTCTGTAAAAGCGCTCAGAGGGGGCTGGAAAGCCCAAGGGCCAGACTTAGAAGGGCTATTGCTATTCCCTGGGCCAACCTGTCATCCAAGGACTGCGGGTTTCCCTTCTCTCCTGCCCCTCATGCCTGGGAATGGCCCAGGGGACTGAGGGAACGTTCTCCCCCCAGGCTCTGAGGTCCTTCCCCGAGCCAACGTTTTTGCCCTCCCAACCCTCTGGATCACACTCACCCTGCCCTGGGAATGCCCCAAATCTCCAGGTGCCCCAGAGAGAGGGCAGCCTTGCCCTGCAAGGCATCTCCTGCCTTTGATCTCCAGGGCATTTGGTCTGGGGGTGGGTGTCACTTGCTTCTCTGCTCACCCTCTGGCTCTGAAGGGCTTCCCCAAGTCCACTGCAGCCGTGACAGAGCCCTGACTGAGCTCAGCCCAGCCCTGAGTGCGGATCCTGTCCCCCCAAAGCGTTACCCGAGACCTCCTGAGATATCTAGGGCCCCTTTTCTGCCCCCAGAGGCAGAGGAGCAACAAGCCCGGCCTGGGTCCCCCTTCATGCAGAGCCCCCGGCCCCAGTCTTGCCAAGACAGCCCTCCTCCCAGCCTCAGACCCCCCCCCCCACTGAACAAGCTGCCCCCTTACCTTTGAAAGCATCGGCCTGCTGCTCCACAGACTCCCGCACCATTTTCCAGAAACAGTCGGATACGGCCAGGCTGAGGTTCCGCGTGGTCACCTGGTGGGGTTTCAGCATGCAGTTCCTGGGGGGAAGGAGGGCTCAGAGTCAGGGATCCCCACCTCCCACCTTCACGGGATCCCTTCCGGCCTGGTCATCCAGGGTGGGGCAGCTAAGCCAGCTTTGGGACCTGTGGATCCTGAGCCAGCTGTGCTCCTGGGAGTCCTGAGGGTGCTGCAGTTGCCCCACCTCTCCTCTGCACTTATTGAGGCCACTTCTAACCTTCTGTCGCCCCTCCTGCTTTATATGATCCACAACCATAACCAGCTTCCTTCCACACCTTCGCCCACGTCACGGCCGAGGGACGGAGGAGCAGGGAGCTCACAAGCCTGGCAGGATCTGATGGCGACTCAGCGGCTCAGATATGTACAAACAGGGAGTCCTCGACTTACGACCACAATTGAGGCCAAAAAATGTTGTTGCTATGTGCGACAGGTATAGAGTTTTATAACCTTTCCTGCCAGCGTTGTTAAGTGAACCACTGCCATTGTGAAGATAGCAACATGGTCGTTCAATGAATCTGGCCTCTTCCCCACTGACTGTGTTTGTCAGGTCACAAAAGGGGATGACGTGAACCCCCCGGGGACGCTGCAAACCATCATAAATACGACGGTTGTCAAGTTGCCAAGCATCCAAACTTCAATCAGGTGACCCCGGGGACGCTGCTGCAACGGGCGTTAAGTGTGAAAAACGGTTATAAGTCACTTTATTCCATGCCGCTGTAACTTCAAAGGGCCAGGGGTCTCCAACCTTGGCCACTTGGCCTGGAGGACTTCAACTCCCAGAATTGCCCGGACAGCTTTGCTGGCTGAGGAATTCTGGGAGCTGAAGCCCAAAGTCTTAAAGGGGCCGAGGTTGGAGACCCCCGCCCTAAACGAATGGCTGTTGAGTCAGGGACTACCTGTAGTCCCAGTTTCTCCCACGTGACCCACATTTAACCAGCATGCTAATCAGGATTTGCAGAATATTCTGTCACAGGCTCCGCTGTCTGCACCCTTTCCACCATCTCCAGTCCAAAGAGGAGAGGAGATTAGCCCAGCCAACCCAGAGCAACTCCTGGCCATTCCCACCTTGGTTTCCAGGTGCTCCCCCATCCACTCCTTCATCATCTCCTTCCAGAATGTCCCCCAGTCCCAAGTTCCCCAATTCTCCCAAGATGACCCAGACATGAAGTGCCATCATTTGGCAGGACAACCAACCCGTCCCTTCAGCGCCTCAGAGCTGAAAGCCTTCTGGGCTTTGGAAAGTCAAGCTCATGCAAGAAAGGGCTCTGTCTCGGGGGGTGGGGGGGGGCAGCGGCTGCTCAGCGTTTCCTTCGGGCACTCTGTCCTCTTCCTGGGGTGCTGATTGTATTCGTTGTGTAGAAGAGAGCAGGGGCAGCTGGACGGAGGCTTTTGCTGCTGCTGCTGCTGCTAAGTTGCGCCTGTCTCCCTGGGATCCCATGGACCAGGGCTCGCCAGATCCCCGTCCCCCAGCGTCTCCTTCCCAAGCGGGATACTGGCCAGCCAACAAAAGGCTTCACAACCTCAACCATTCTGGAATATGCCTTTAGACCAGCAAGACGACAGTTAGAAAACCAAGTAAAAGCCTACTTCAAAAGCTTGGAGTTCTGGAAAAATTCCTCTTCGTAGTCTCTAATAGATTCAATGCTTTCACTGCTGTTTCCTAGAGAGAGAGAGAAAAGAAGAAAGCAACTGAAACCCCGCCAGGGGGGAAGGGAGGGCCTGCAGCTGGACAAACGCCAACCTATACGTTTACCCATGGGGTAGGGCTGTATTGCTATTACCCTCCTCATTTTGCATGTACCCCGAGAGCTTCTGCAACAGAGAGAAACTCCTTGTGCGTCTAATCACACTTGGCCAAATATGGCCTTCCCTCCCCTCCCCCCCCTTTCCCTCTTTCTGTCCCATGCCATTTTTCACCTACCTTTTCCGGTAACCACCGCAAAATACCCCAGAGCCTTCATGGGGAAGAGCTTGCCTTCGATGATCTGCTGAATCTGCAGGGAGGAGAGGAGAGCAGCAGCTCAGCCCTGCCAGGATGCTGGATTAGGGGGTCCTTGACTCACTTTGGCAAAACCCTCCACCGTCACAAGGCGCCCTTTAGATCGGGGCCCAGCTCCACCCTCTGCTCAGGGCAAGAATCAACAGCAGCTCCACTTACAAACGTAACTGGAGGCATCGCATGACTGGACCTGGGTTATTGTGGACATTTCTGCATCGTTAAGCAAATCAGTTTTCCCAAATGGCTGGGCTTTTTGCCACAAACTGGAACTAAATGCCAAAAACCTGCAAACAACACCTCAAATTGCAATTGTGGGATTGAGGGATGTTGCTAAGAGTCATACAGGGAGTCGGTCATCAAGTGCCCAACATGCAATCATGTGACTGTGTGTATGTGTGTGTCTGTTGTAATTTCAAAAATGGATCGTAAGCAGCTTTTGGAGGGGTCCAGCATAACTTTGAGTGGTTGTTAAGCAAGCAGTTGTAAGGACTACCTGTAAAGCATCCGGCCCAAGGCTTGCTGTCCATCCCTTTCAGGGAGGGCCTGGCCACACCCTCCCCTCTGCAGCCCAGGCAATGGGGCAGGGGCCTCAAGACACAGCCTGGAGCTGGGAAGGGTGAAAGTGGCCCCCGGCACAGCCAGGCGGAATTTGTGACCTTCTGCGCCACCTGGCTGTGTCCAAAGTGGAGGGCAAGGCCTCAGGGATGCCCTCCCCACCCCCCGACTCCAGCTGCACACCCAGGGTGTTTTGCCTGCAGAAGGACTCCAAACTCGGCCCTTTGACTTCAACTCCCAGAATGCCTGGCTGGCTGGGGAACTCTGGGAGGCGAGGTCCACAAGCCTTAAAGGGGCCAAGATTGGAGACCCCTCCTCTGCGGGCCCTTTCCCATCAGCTTCCAAGAAGCACACCGGCCACGAGGCCTATTGTTCCCACAGCTTCAGAGTTAGAGAGGGGAAGACACAGAACCCCTGTCCCCCTCAGAGAAGGGACCAACTTCCCACGGAAAAAAAGTCTCTCCTAGTCAAGGTGGCAAAATGACAGATCCCAAAGCACAGAATCTTCCTGGCAAACCGGACCAGAATTCCCTCCCCCCTCCCCAGATATTCCGAATGGTTAATAAGCAGGAGCTTCCTTGGGAACAGGGGCATTTTTCCTTCTGCTTGAGGAGCAACCTCTGCTCCATGAAGCCCCCTTACACTCTCTCTCTCTCTCACCCTGCTGGGACTGGCCACGTTCTTCTCTGCCAGGTCCACTTTGGTCAGCACGAAGATGGTCCTCTTGCCCTGGGGGTCCATCTGGCTGACCAGGTCGGTGACGATGCTCCGCTCTGCATCTACGGACCCATCTGGGAGGGAGGGCAGAGAGATGCTCCAGAAGGGAAGGGGGGCACCGTGATTCAACCCGGGGAGTGGTCGAACAGCCGATGGAGGCGGAGGAGGCCGGCTGTCTCCCCCCAGCACAAAGGCAGGCCTGCCCGGCCTCCCCCCTCCCGCCCCAGGGGTCCCAGGCAGGCAGGGGCCCCTCTCCCCCAGCCAAAGGCTCCCTGCTTCCTCACCTTGGATGCAGAGGATGATGGCGTTGGGGTTCTGCATGTAGGCCTTGCTGATGCTGAAGATGAGGTCCTTCGTGTTTGCCGCCATCCCCGAGGTCACCGTCTGCGGAAAAAGAGGCTGGGTTCTCATGTGTTGGGTGTTTCAGTCTGCAGAGCTGGAAGGGACCTTGGAGATCTTCCAGTCCAGCCCCTGATCAAGCAGGAAAGCCTATATCATTACAGACAAATGGCTGCCCAGTGACGGAGCTCCCACCGCTTCTGCAAGCAGGTCATTCTATTAGTGAAATTCCTCCCAAGCTCCAGGTTGCTTCTCTCCATGATTAGTTTCCACCCGTTGCTTCTTGTCCTGCCTTCAGGGGCTTTGGAGAATAGGTGGACCCCCTCCTCTTCTTTGGGCAGCCCCTCAGATACTGGAAGGCTGCTATCATGTCACCCCTAGTCCTTCCCTAGACTAGCCAGGCCCGGTTCCTGCAACCGTCCATCGTATGTTTCAGCCTCCAGTCCTCTCATCCTCCTGGTTGCTCTTCTCTGCACTTTTTCCAGAGCCTCAACATCTTTTTTGTAATGTGGTGACCAAAACTGGGCGCAGCTGCATTCAGGATGGGGAAGAACTGGCTTCAATTGCACCCAGCAAGACCAAAGAGGTTGGGGGTTTTAAAGCTTCTGGAAACCTTCCACCCCTTCAATGGGACCAGCACTGGGGCAGAATCTGGGGCTTCCCCTGGACCCAGTTTCTGTTTGAGCTACAAACGACCTTATAGCTAAAACCTCAAGAGCTAAGCAAAAGGCAGAACTCTGGGTCTGATTTTGGCTATTTTAATTTAAAACACACATTTTTTTAGAATAAAGGAATTTAAAATGTATTTTAAATACTGCAGCAGTGCCCCAGCCTGGAAAAGCCCCCCTGCCCTTGGAGTACACAATGCTCCCTCCCTTCCAGCAGGGGGTGCTGGGGTGAGAGAAATGGCTCTGCTCCAAACTGTCCCTGGGCTTCCACTGCTGAGCATGGAATGTGGATCAAACTCTGGCCATGACACCGCTCTGATCTCCTTCCCCCAAAAACCCCCTCTCTGTGTGTGCGTGTGTGCGTGTCTTTCATCCAGTACCAGATGGATGGCAGCACCACCATTTTGCAGCCAGAGTGTCAGCTGCCACCTGATGCCTGCTTATGCTTCGCTCTTATGTAGTGACAGTCTGTCATGAACTATGGAGAAGGGAGAAGAAGGGGGCAATGTTTGGGAAACTGAAAGTAGGTGCTATGCCTTCTTGAGAAGCTGCTTCAAAGTCGCCCAACTGGAAGGAGGAGGGAGTGGCAGAGCAGAGCACACTTGAACTGACCGTTAGGAAAAGAGCTCGCAAGGTTTTAATTTTAATCCTTGCGGTGGGAAATGAAAGACAGTAAAAGGCGAAAGCGTAACGTAGGGATTTGGGCAGGCGCATCTCAGTTCTGGCTCTGCACGACTGCAGTCGGTCCCAAAGGTGCCTTTTTTTTTCTAGAGGCACCTGGACTTTCCTGTTTTCTCTTTGAAGACGTTTTGCTTCTCATCCACGCAGCTTCTTCAGCTCTGAGTGGACGGTGGGGAAGGGAGGGACTGATATGAAAGCGTCTTCAAAGAAACACAAAGAAAACCCAGGAGCCTCTTCAAGAAGCACCTTTGGGTCAGCCGTGATCTGGAGGGCTGAGAAGCTCCAGACTTCCCACTTAGAGGCTTCAGCTTGTGGCAGGTCTGACGCAGGGAACTGAGGCTGAGGGAAGGAAGCCCCCGGCCCCTTGGCCCCCACGTTGCAACGATGCCCCCGGCCCCCTCCGGACACTTACGCTGATGACGCCGGGCAAATCGACCAGCACCATCCTCTGCAGGCCAGGGCCCTTGACGCTGAGCGAGATGGTCTGCAAGGGAAGCAGCGCAGCTTGAGCGAGAGCCGAGCCCCGGGCGTGCCTGGAAAGGCCCCTGGGGAAGTGGGAAGGGGCTCCGGGGCCTCACCTCCGAGCTGACGGTGCAGCCGCTGCCCACGCTCTTCTTCATCCGGATCTCGATCTCGTGCCGCAGGGCCGCCAGCTGTGTCAGCGGAAGCAGAGAGGGGCGGAGTCAGAGGGAGGGAGGGAGGGAGGGGCTGGAGGAACGGGAAGGCGCCCCAGGGCATGGCAACCAGGACGAGAGCAATCAGGCTGCGGGTAGTCCTTGCCTTACGACCCTGCATTTAATGACCGCTCAAAGTTATGACGGCGCTGAAAAAGGTGACTTACGACCGGTCCTTGCAGTTAGGACTGTCCCAGTGGTCACGTGATCAAAACCCAAGGGTTTGGCAACCGCCAAGTGCAACGTCCAATGCGATCGCCCTCTGCAACCTTCCCAGCCAGCTTCCCACAGGCAAAGCCAGTGGAGGGAGCCGGTTCGCTTAACAACTGGGGGATTCCCTTAATCCCAGGGCAAAAATGATCATAAAATGGGGTTTGATTCGTTTAACCACCATGTTGCTTAGCTATGGAGGTTCTGGTCCCAACTGAGTTTGTAACTTAAGGAACGGAGAGGAGAGGCACCCAGCAGGTTTACGGGGGAGTTTATATGGATTCGGGGGGCCTTTACCCACAAACAGACCCATCTAGAGGACCTCTCAGGCACCACCCTGAAATGACTCTGAGCCTGCCCATTTCCTCTGCAACTGGGCCAACCCTGTTAACTGAGAAGAGGCTGTTTGGCAACCAATCACTTGGATTGGACCTCCGTGGAGGCAGCTGATCTCTGGCGCCTGACGCCGTGCCAAGGTCCGCATTCACGGGGAAAAGGCTCCAGGCGCTTCCCCTCCCCCGGGACACTGCCATTCCATCCCATCCTCCCCTCAAACACCTTCTCCCAGGAAGGGGAACCGGGAGATCCAGCTAGAATTCTCTAGAAGCACCAGGTGCTCCAAGGCCCTAGAAGGGAGGGCAGGGCACCGCAGCGTCTTCCAGCCACCCGGCCAGGGCCCCTCCCTGAAGGAGCCGGCTTCTCTTGGCATGGACTGACGGGACTTCCTTGCAGATCGTCCATCCGACGGATGGTGGGGGATGATTGAAAGAGAAAACAAAGCGCAGCCCAAACCCTCCGGGCAGCGTCCTGTTCCCTGAAACTCACGTCTTCCTCCTTGTTCAAATCGAACTCCCGAGAGCTGTCCTTGAACACGGCCACGTGGTGGGGACCTTCGCTGAGGGTCACCTGAGGCCCAAGTGGATTCAAACAAGGGAAAGGGTTAAAACATCTGAGCGGATCTCCCGGGGGGGGGGGGGGGGAGAGGCTCTCCTTCTGGAAGGCTCAGTTTGGGGACTGTAGTGCTCCTACCTTGACAGGTGAGCGTGTCATCATTTCTCCGGAGCCCCGGGGGAAGATCCGGGCCTGGGCGATCATTTCCAGCACGCTGGTTTTGCCAGCACTCTGATCTCCCACCACAACCACCTGAAAGGCAAATGCTGGGTTATTTTCCCAAAGAGACAAAAGGATTTCTCCCGAGTTGGGACGAATGGCGCCAGAATCCCTGACTTTTCAAAAGTGCCACTAGAGAAGCTCCAATGACATCAAGAGAGACAAAATTCCACCTGGAGACAGTCTACTTGGGATGCCCCCAAAGAAGCCAGTTATTGACTACCCTAACAATTCTTTTCCCACTATATACACTGCTTTACGGTGCTTTTACTGCCCTCTCTAAGCGGTTTACAGAGCCAGCATTATTTGCCCCCAACCATCTGGCTCCTCCTTTGACCCACCGTGGAAGGACGGATGGCTGAGTCAACCTTGAGCCTGGTGGGATTTGAACTGCCAAATTGCAGGCAGCCGATAGGCAGCAGAAGGAGCCTACAGTTCTGCACTCTAACCACTGTGCCACCACGGCTCATAGCATCCTTCCTTTTCCTCACAGCTCAAGTGGAAGACATAAAGCTGCCCATTTTCACCCTGACTGCAAATGCCAGGCCCACGATTGTCTGACGCCTGGCCAAGAACAACCCTGGCCTGCAGGGAAATCGCCAAGCAGGCTGCCCAGCGGAGTGGGAAGATCCAAGGGCCACCTAAGAAAACGGGGCCTCCCCCCACAGAAGACGCTCTGGGTGAATGTGGAGAAGAACAACCCGTCTCACACAGGCAACGCTGCACACCAGGCCCTTCAACGATGCGCACAGGGAGAGCTACGGCTGGCGAGAGAAAATGCTGCCGACGTGACTGGGCAAATGTTCCTTAGTTTTCATCGTATTTGCTCTACCTACTTTGTGTTCTATTTCAGTGACCGATTTTATAGGCTCAGGGTTGAATCCCGAGGATGCTTTTCCAAAAGGCAACTGGAACTTTCCAGGGCTTTCTTGCTTGAAAACATGTCCCTTCAGTTTTGAACTAAAGAAGCTTCTTGGATGAGAAGCAAAACGTCTTCAAGCAAAATCAAGAAAGTCCCGTTGCCTTTGGGGCAACCAGGGCCTGGAGGACGGAGAGCCTCTACAGACCCTCAGGGTTGAGTGACAGGTGCCTGTCTTGTCCAGATGCTCCTGACCAGAATGAACAAAAGTGTGGACGCAGAGGCTCATCTCCGACTCACCCGAGGCAAGTGGTCATGGGTATTGTAGCTGGCATCGTAGTCTGACAGAGTATCCAGGACTTCGGAGTACATGTCAATCAAAGATTTCTAAGGGAGGAACAGTGAACTCGGTGAGGGAAGCCAAAGCCCAGGAAAGGAGGAAGGTTTCCCCAATCATGGTCTAATCTCTCGTCACAATTATAGACCCACAGTTGAGGTATTCCCTGTTAGGAGAATGAGTGCTCTCAGAGAAACGTAGTGAGAATAACACACAACTAGCACACAGATACACTGAATAGTAAACTGTAGGTTTTACTTCCAGTAAACAGGTAAGCGAAGTCCAACAAACAAAACAAGTCATACACAGTTAAAGCAGTCAGTATTCAGTCCAGGGATAATCCAAAAACAATGTCCAGTATCATAAATAAAGTTCAGTAAATGTAGTTTGCTAACAGTTGCAAGATCCACAGCAATCCGAGCAGAACGACGATCAGGCAAAAGGTAATAGGGAAAATGCAAGGAGAACCAACCAGGTTTCTGGCTCCATCTTAGGGCCTTTGGAGGAACCATACCCAATTACAATTACAGCATTCTCTTAAAGAGACAGTATTAAATGACTATCCTGGTTTATATATTGCCAACCCAACTGTTAGGTGACTATCATTCCTAACACCCACCCTGAGCGCCACTGCAGTGCAGAGCAGCCGTTGAGGGACTGAAGTGGGAAGGAAGGGAGGTTGTGGCACCCATCACCCAAAGGACTCTTGACTGGTGGGGTCTAGGCGGAGGGGCTTCCCTGCCACGGCCACCCATGGGAGGGGGTGTTTTTAGCCAAGTGGAAACTGCCACTAGAAATAACGCAGGAGCAGCCACTCCCCCTCCGCCTCCCTTACCTTCACCTTCCTCTGATGAATGCCCTTCTCGTCCTTCTGCAGGACTATTTTCCTCAGCTCTTTGTTCTCCTTCTCCAAGCGCTCAAGCATCCGCTGGTATTTCAGCTACAGAGAGACCCAAGTGGGGAAGGTGAAGGGAGGGAAGGGCAGGAGAAGAGGAGGCAGGGGGATGAATCAGGCTGCTGCTCTCTCTTACTCAGCCCAATGACAAACAATAATGTAGCAAGAAAAACAGGATAGCAGAGTTGGAAGGGACCACAGAGGTCATCTAGTCCAACCCCCTGCTCAAGGAGGAGATCCTATATGGTGTCAGACAAGTCCAAACTCTTGAAAGTGATGGAGCACCTACAACTTCCAAAGGCAAGTCGTTCCACTGGTTAATTGTCCTCACTCCCAGGAAATTTATCCACAGTTCCAGGTTGAACCTCTCCTGGATTAGTTTCCATCCATTACGTCTTGTCCAAAGATCTTGGATTCCTTCACAACATTGTGCTTTGCTTCCCAGGAAAGGTAGAACAGTTGGTACTTTAAAGAGGTAGTTGGGATCACCCTCAGACCTGCCCGGGCCTTTCTGTTCCATCTTCTGGAAAGGGAAATTAACCAGGGCCATTCACTGGGATGGAAGACCCGGGTAGTTTCATGGTCAGAAACTGGCTCTCACCTGGATGGGCAGCCTGGGCCTCCCACAGTTGCCAAAGGGGGGGGGGGGGTGTCACATGGCTGTCAAAACCACTTCTGGGAAGCCAAAATCGCTGGTAATGCAGGTACCTCCACAATTGAAGAGGTGGGAGCCACATACTTAATATTTAGGATAGAAGTACTTAACCATGACAAGTTTAAGACTGGTGTACTTCAACCCTCCCAAATTATGGAAGTCCACCTGTTTGGTTAAAGTGCAAAAATTGAATACCTCTGGTTTAGGATTTTTTTTTTTGAGACTGACAAAAATATTCCAATTAGTATGAATGTGCAGATAAATGTTATATTAAATGGCATTTCCCCTACTCCACAAACTTCAATGGCAAAATAAAATGCAGAGGGTTAGAACTGAAGAGATATTTAAAATATCCCAGAAGACTTTCTGCCAGGTCTACAGAACCAACAACATCTGTTTAGTTTATTTCCATTTGCCTACAGACAGAATCTTGCCGGACTAAAGCAACCGTCTGCAATGACCATAGACACCCTCGGTGAATTGCTAGGGAAGGTCTGTCCTTGCTTTCTTCCTGCCCACCAGGCACCTCAAGATCTGCTGTCTCTTTATCCTCTGGGAGGGAAACCCTCCTGGAGACACCCAAACTAAGTTCTACCAGAGTTTTCAATAACTGGACAAGGGTGATGACGTTTGTTGCTGCAACTGAGTTGGGAAGTAAGAACAGTCAAGGCCCCAAACAAGCATCGGGGACTCACATATGGATCTCTGGCTTCATGCATCTCAAGAGCACCGCAGTGACTGACCCCAGCCTGCCCCCTGCCCCCCCAAGCCTGGCCCATCTGGCTCTCAGCTGGTTCTACAGGGCAGGGGGAATCTCTCCCACAGAGCAGCAGGCTCCCCAGGGGATCAAAAGTTCAGGGGGGGCTACACTGATCTTGCATTGGTTTTTTTCCTCACCACAACTCATCTGGCCAAATAAGGTTCTGGCCTCTCAACAACCGCAACGTTTCCTTACCTGCGTTCGCAGTAATTCTTCCTGGAGCTGATCAACCTTTTCTTTATCAGAAACCTGCAACAGAAAAAGGACACAGAATGCACGGTGGGCATTTCAGATGTTACCTGCGTCCATATCATGGGATAAAAGTTGATTTTGCCTTTTATTGTTTTGATCTTTGTTAGACTGACGAGTCTTGTAGGAGTGGGTGGCTGTACAAGTTGAAATTATAATATATATATATATATATATATATATATATATTTATATATGGATCTTTGGTTCTTCGGGTTTTCTCCCGCGTAGAGTTGGAAATATCTAGGTGACGTTTTGATGAAGTCTCATTCATCATCTTCAGGCTTGTGTCTTCGGCCTGAGAAGCACAAGGCCGAAGACACAAGCCTGAAGATGATGAATGAGACTTCATCGAAACGTCACCTAGATATTTCCAACTCTACGCGGGAGAAAACCCGAAGAACCAAAGATCCACATACAAATACCCGCGAAAATCTCCAAAAACAAATATATATATATATATATATATATATTTCAGATGAAAAAGATCATAAACTTTAAGAGTCATTGTCTTACAAGAATATGGTCAAATCTGACAGCTTGGACTTGAGAGCAAACTCATTCCTAACAGCATTTTGCTATACTTAATGGCTGCTATGCTTTTACTCAGGTGCCTTATTTCTAAAAGCCGCTGTGGATTTATTAGCATTGCAGCTCGAGAAAGCTGCTAACTTCAGGAACCGTGTTTCTCTAAATGAAAAGACCTTTCAAGTACGCTATAATAATAATACAGTTGATTTCTCCAATTCCATCCATATCTGCTCAAAAAAATAAGTCAAGCTATTCATAAAGAGGTTTCTAAAAACGATACTCACTAGGCCTTGGTTTTACGATTCGGAGGAAATATTTGCTTTATACCCATTCATTTCTCTTCCATGAATTTCACACCACTAACTGTGCTTCAAAAAGTTTCAGCTAGGCACAGCTCCACCAGGTGCATCTATTCTAATGGTCAAAATAAATTGAAAAGGAAAAAAACGGGCTTTCTTTCTTTCCACATCAGAAAGGTATCCATCTGCATGAAGGAGAGACTCTCCTCTGTGCAGGGGGCTTGCAGGCGTTCCCCAGGGAGAGCCTCTCTGCCCTCTGCCATTCCCTCAGCCCCAAAGCAGCCCTGGGCAGCAGCTGCCAGAGGAGCGATGGCCCACTCACTGCAAGGGAGAGTTGGGCGAAGGACAAGGCCGAAGCAATGAAGCTGGAGTCACCTGGGCCTCCCTTATACTCCAAAGCAACGGGCAGATTTTCCAGCCTGGCTGAGAAGCACCCAGAATAAATAATCCGCCGGTTGTGCAAAAGTTTCTGTTTTTGGCACCGCCTGCTTCCCCAGAACAATCACCCAACTGTTGGCTAACTAGATCCTTCTTCTTGGCTCTATGAACAACTGGCCATGGGCAAGAAATCAGGGGGTAAAAAGGATCTCCTTTATTTAAGTATGTGCCTGAAGATATCCTGTTTTGTCAAGCAAGAGCCCTTCGGTCTCAGGCAGGAGCCTCCAACCTCAACTTCAATTCCTCCTCCTCTCTTTGCCAGCTGGATGCTCAGAACTGAACTTGGATATTCCTCGGCCTAAGACGTGGCAGGCAAGTGTGAAAGACCCTGAAACAGGCCAGGAGGCGTTCCCCTCCCCCACCCCCCCTGCTGCTGCTCCCTTGCAGCTGGCATGGCCACAAACGCCGTCCACGCAGGAGGCACGCTTGGTCCAATCCACTCTTAACACCATCTCTGTGGTGGACCCCATTCACATTCAGTTCTGGGCATTGTGCTGACCAAGGACGATTCCTGTGCTGATGGGCTGGAAGCAGAGTCAGATGAAAAAGCTCCGTGCAACTCAGCCCAGGGGAAAGGGGGAGCCCCCTTCCAAGTACCTGAGCAGCTCCTCTGGCAGGCAGGAGCCACGGGGCCGGAAGGCTTCTCCCCTCACGGACAGCACTGCTCAGCTGCCAGAGGGAGCAGCGCTGCTGGCCGGATCTTACGGCCACGAAGGCCATCTCCAGCAGAAGGAGTCGGATTCTGCTCCTTGGGCCGAAGCAGCTGGCAGCCCCTGACCTTCCCTAGAGCAGTGAACAGGTTGCGGGAGGGATGACAAAACCGAGGTGGTTTTGCCGGTGGGCCAGTCCATTTCTCCCCAAAAGGAGATTTCCCATGGTAACAGTGACCAGGGCCTGCGTGTGGAATAGAAACCCTGTTCCTTGCCTCACTGAAAGCAGATTAAAGCAATAATCACTATCCAGGACTAAAGTACACATAAAAAAAAAGCTTATCTCCGGTGACTGTGCAGCCATTAAAAGCACCGGAAGAGTTAAACAATAAAAGGCGTTTTCATCATTTGTCCAGGAGGGGAAGGCCCCACCGTCTCCGTCTTGAGGGCGAGGGTGCAGGCTGGGCTCCAACAGGGGGCCTTGGGGTCCATTTGAGGCCTCTCCAGCTGCCTGGCCTTTCCTCACTCCGAGCCCCCCTGCCGTCCCCAGAGATGGAGCCCCCTCATCTGGGGTGAACCTTCTTCAGAAATCCCCGGGAGCGGAACAGCCCGTCAGATCCAGGGTCAGGATTCCAGCAGCTGCCCTCTCCTAACCTGGGCAGGATCCGAGTCCAGGGGTGACCTCCGAAAGAGGCTTCACCTTCTCGCTGATCTCCAGGGGGCCACAACCGCCCTTGTCCCCATCGGCACCCAGCGGTCTCCAAAGGTTGATGCGAGGAGGGAGTTTCCCCAGGGAAATCAGAGCCCCCTTTGTGTGACTTAACAAGGCCGCGATCCCCGGGATGAACCGGGAGCGCCTCCAGAGCCGAAAGCCCAGCCAAGGGTCGGACTGGCTGAAAGCGAGGGGGGAGGGCAGGAGCCCCCCCAGGCCTGCCTGGTCTATCTGAGAGCCGTCACCTTGCGCTTCTGCTGGGAGGAGGAGGAGGAGGAAGAGGAGCCTGGCCCCAATTGGTCAGCAGCCCTGCGGACATCCTCTTCGTGCTGCTGGATTTGCTGCTGCAAGAGAATGAGCTCGCCCAGGAGACCCTGCCACACACGGGGTGGAGAGGGGGAGAAGGAGAAAAAAATGGAGGTGAGGGGGGCAGTGATGTCAAACCAAAAGGTGCAACACAAAGACAGGGCAGCGCACACGCACACGCACACAGCAGAACTGGAGGAGGAGGAGCTGAATGCAAAAGGAAGGATGAAAGGAGCCTCCTTCTAGGGACGGCCAGGAGAGGCCGAGCCCATTCAGGGTTTCAACCACCAGGAAAACGGGCAACCTCTGGGCCACTTTAAGCCTGGAGGACGTCGGCTCCCAGAATTCCCCAGCGGGCTTAAAGTGGCCGAGGCTGGCGCCCTTTTCTGGCCACTTTGGAACGGATGCTCCCGGGAGCACAGAGCAGCCGCAGCCTCGGGGCAGGTCTGGGTGTCCCTGCCTGGGGGAGGTGAGCCACTGGTCAATGGACTCTACCCACCCGGATGCTCTCAGAAACCGTTCTACCCCAGAGGCAGCCTGTCACGGGCATCCTTGTGGGTCGGAGGGCAAAGGAAACCACCATGGGGGGGGAGGGGCAGGAAGGCCTCCCTTCCTCCAGACAGAAGCCTCCCCCTGGATGCCTGCAGAGTTGGCTCCACCGGCCTCCAAGGCGGCTTTTCTCCGGGAAGGCAGCACTCTCGACTTTGGCCTGTCCAGGATACACTGGGAGACCCCTCCCTTCCTTTGCAATCCCAGCCAGGGGGCACTGCTCCAACAGGGGGAGGGGGGGAGAGGGAGGGGCTCTCGCTGCAGTGAAACCACCCTTGTCCAAAGCTAAACCTCCTTTCACTGAGTTTCCCCCCCCACACCCAGAAGATTCTGACCATGGAAACCCAGCTCCACGTGGTCTCCCAGTCCACTCCTGCTTACTTTTTTGGGGGGTGGGGGGGCTCTGCTGGGGTCAGCAACCGACGGCACCCCCAGGGGCTGAATGTTCTCAAGTCAGGCCCGAGCACAGCATGCAGCATGACCAGTACAGACCCCCAGAACCAGTCAGACCCCCAACCCTAACCCCTTGTAGTGCTTCCTTCCTGGTTCGTCCCCCTCCCTTTCAGAGTCCCAAGACCCTCGCAGCCCCCTTGCTGCTGCTGCTGCTGCCACGAAGGAGAGGCTTGCTGGTGCAACACCCAGGCCCAGCGCAGGAGAGGAGGGGCTGCTTCACCCGGGCAAGGCTCTCCCCCTCCCCTTCTGTTGATGGAACTGGGACCTTCTTCGGTTCTGGGGGGCTGAGTGAACCTTAACCTTTCTGCCCCCTTTAAGGGTCTCCTCCAAGAGCACCAGCCCTGCACAGGGCCCTGCTTTGGTCCTGCTGAAAGAGACCAAGCGGCCCCCAACCCAGCTCGGAGAGCGCCAAGGACCCCTCCTCTCAGCCCCGAGCTCCAAGGTCTTCCTGCTGAGAACTCGGGGCTGCAGAGGCCTTGGCAGAGACAGGCATGCCAGGGGCCTCGTGAACGATCTCCTGAAGGACTCTGGAATTACGGGCAGCTGAAGGCAGGACAAATGGCCTCCCCTTCCCCAACTGCATCCCCCAGCACCAACCCTGGGACTCTGCCGCTTTGGCTGACAGAGGCCAGAGGCCCCTCCTCTCCCTTCTGCCAATCACCCAGGGAGCTGCGAGCGGGGGAGGGGGAGGGGGGGAGGGGGAAGGGAGGCAGCCAGCCAGAAGGGAGGATGGGGGTGCAGTTCAGCTGGGGCGGGGGTCTAAGAGGGGCTTCCCAGCTTACCCCACAGAATCCTGGGGTGGCCTCCTTCTGCTAACACTCCTGGGCGAGAGGGTGTCTGGGTGTCCTCATCCCTCTCCAGTACAACCGTTGGGCACCAGCTGGCCCGGAACCTCTGCCCAGCACTACGGCAGGCACTGTTATTGCACGACCTGGGGGGGATCCTGTCTCCGGTGGGACCTCACAAGGCGGCATCCTAACCATCTGATCGGAGGGTGAGGGTAGCAACAGCCTCCCTTCGCCCTTCCTTGCCAAAAGCAGAGAGCAGCCCGTTCAGGCCAGGAGCTTCACCAAAGCGACGGGCACTCTTGGGCTGAGGAAGGGGTCTCCGCAGACCCTCCGCAACGGCCACGATTCCTGCTGGGCCTCTGTGGGACTGGCCGACAGTGCAAAACTCCCAGGGCTCTTTGAGCTCGGCTGTCTTCCTGCAGACCCTTCATGACCCAAACTAGGGATCATCATCAGTGCTCCCCTGTGCACTGATGGTGTTACCCAACTGGGTCATGGAAGGTCTGCAAGAAGACAGCCATGCTTGGAGAGCACCCAGGAGCCCCCATCTCAACCCTGAGCTGGGAAGGTTCTCCTTTGGGATGCACAGTATTAGCCCACTGAACCTCGGTCTGGCCTGGCCAGCCCAAGAGCTGGGCCCCACCTGGAACCAGAGGGAGGGGCTGCGTAAACCACCCCCGACACTCCGCTCTCCTCTGACCGCCAGCAGACCTTGCTGGGCTTCCCTTCAGTCTCCCCCTTAAGAAAGAACACGGGGAGTAAATGCCACCCTCCTCCTGCAGGCTCCGTGCTGAGCCCTCAGAGGGTTTGGGCCTCCCCCTTCCTTCCCTGAGACATCCCTTGCAGAGCCCAGCAGCTCGGCCTCCGTCCACCGCATCCGCTGCCCCTCCAAACACCAAGTGCACGAAGAGAAACTGGGCTGGAGGCTAACTCCGGGATTCTCTGCTAGTCCTCAAGGGCCACCCTGTCACTGACTAACGCAGGCAAAAGTGGGGAGAGCAGTTTCAACTCACCCCTGCTGAGGATTTTAAACAACTGTTATTTTGTTCAATTACACTTTCAAATCTAGCTGCCCATCCCAAAGCAAAACATTCCGGAAACCTAAAATTACGCAACTCAAGGTGTTCTGTCACCTGGTTAGCAATGGCTCATTGGGCCGATGTGCCTGGATTTGGGAGAGCTCATTTCGGCCACCCAAGTCCTGGTTGAGAAAGCCCCTGTGCTGGGATGCCCTGGACTGCAGAGCCCGCCCTTCCCCAAGCCGCTCTAGGCTTTTGCCGAGTATTCTCTCCCTCCCTCCCTCCTCCCTCCCACAGAGTTGGCTCTGCGCCTTCCCAGCTCACCTTCTTGTGCTGCTTGTCACTCTCGCCTCCCTGGTCGGTGGCTCTGAAGGCCGAGTCCCCTGAAGAACCTGGGAAGGGAAAGGAAGGAAGGAAGGAAGGGTTCCCGTCAGGTGGCAGCCCATTTCAGAAGAACCCAGATAAGCCGCATCATTTCAGAAACCATCTGCTCATTCGTTCGTTCGTTCGCTCGTTCCTTCCTTCATGGATGGGCCAGCAAACTGCCTGGGCCCTGCTCACCAGACTTTCAATACTGGGGGTGGAGGGGGAGCTACTCTGCAGTGAGGGAGTTCCTTTGAGAAAGGCAATCCTAGCACTTTTCTTCTACAAGTCTGTCCACGGGACACGGGACGTTCTCCCAGGGTTATTTCTTAGCCCCGTTTTAAATGGACCCGGGGGCAAATCCTCATGCAAATGCCTCCAGGTAGTTGGCAAGGACGAGGGCACTTCAGTGCAGCCACATCCCTGTCCCTGGATTCACCCTCAGGCCACGGAGAAGGCTGGGCCTGGCAGAGGCTGCGGAGGTGCCAGTGCTGGGGCCACCCCATCCGACGAGGCTCCTCTGGCTGGACCCTTAAACACCTGGAGCCTTTCGGCCCCGGTTTCCAAGCCCTGGGGCAACGCGAAGCATCGCTTGAGAGTGGGATGGGCAGCACAGGAATAAGTGCAATAAATAAATAAAATCAAACTAAAATGGGAGCAAGTTCAAGGGCTGCGGAAGCAACGGACGGAATGGGGAGGCTGCATTGCCAAAGGGGAATTGGGAAAGAGGCACCTTTGGCCAGCCAGGGAGGCCACAGTGTTTGATATGATCAGAACTGAACTGGGTTCGTAGCTGTTACACAAAGGCTGTCGCGGTGCGGACGTCCATTTCCCTCGTCTAATTACATGGAAAGAGCAGTTGCTTAAGAGCAATAATAAAACAATTAGCAGCTCTTGCAAAACTCAGATTAATAATCTAGAAATGTATTAACTGAGCCTGGCTTATCTCTTTCCAGCTAGCTTAAAGGTAGAAGGCAGACTTTTTGTGTGAAAGAACAGACCTGCCTCAAGCCATTCCAGCTGGATGGCATGGAGGAAATTGCATTCGTTCGTTCACTCACTTTTATATTTTATATTTCTGAACCGCCCTTTCCCCTCAAACTTCCCTTAGGAAGATTCTCAGCCTTCCAGGTCCTGGTTGTCCCAAGAGCACTTTTTCCAAGAGGCAACTGGACTTTCTTGTTTTGCTTTGAAGACATTTCGCTTCTCATCCAAGAAGCTTCTTCAGCTCTGACCAGATGCCTCTTGGATGAGAAGCAAAACGTCTTCAAAGCAAAACAAGAAAGTCCAGTTGCCTCTTGGAAAAAGCGCCCTTGGGACTCCCTGATCGTTGTTATCCACACGCATTTTCAAAACGTTTAGCTCCTCATCCAAGAAGTTCTGACCGTTCTGATGGAAGGGAGGCAAGGACTCCCCACCATCAAAACTGATGAAGCTCCTTGGATGAGGAGCGAAACTTCTTCTTCTTCCTCCTCTTCCTCCTCCTCCTCCTCCTCTTCTTCTTCGAGGAAAAAACAGTCCAGGGGCCTCTTGAAAAAGCAACTTTGAGCCACCTTTGACCTGGATGACTGAGCATCTCCAGATAGTTTCCTGATTCTGTGGGGCAGAGGGGGAGAACAGGGGAATTCTGGGGAGGGCAGAGGACAGGAGGAGACAAGGAAACTGCAAGAGGAAAGCCGCCAGGAAGGCACAATCTGGAAGGTTAGCTCTGCAAAGCGGCTGACAGAACTACAAAAGGATTTGCTAGAGGAGGGAGGGAGGGAGGAGAAATGTAGCCCCCAAAATCTACCCTTAGGCTGCAGTTTATTTCAGAGCCAGCTGAGGCTGGAAAAAGGCTCTAGAAGCCCAGAAAGACTGTTGGAGGGTCTCCACTCCCCCCCCCCACCAGAACTACTGGGGTGGGGAGGGGGGAAGAGTCTTCGGGTGCAATTGAGACTCTGTTCCGCTGGTTAACTGAAGCCATGGGTCAATGGACTAGCTTGCCTCCCAGGGTGGGGGGGTGGGGGTGGCGGGCCTCCATTGCTGGAGGATTTCAAGAAAAGCCTGGACAGCTGTTTGTCCCAGGCGGTAGAAGGACTCCGGACGTAGGATTCTCTGACAAAGGCGAAACCCTCTCGCTGGGATGGTGCAAGGAAAGGGGAGCTGGCTTTGCCTTCTGGCCTCACCGGGACCGAAAAGGAGAATGAAAGCCAAAAGGAGAGCGAAAGCCCAGCCCTCTCCCAGCTCAAGGCGCCTCTCAGCTCATTTAAAGGATTTAAAATCCAAGAGTCCACTAACAAGGAACCAGAAGCCGTTCAGGTAGCAGTATTGTTTGAAAGCTGAACCTCAGCCTAAAAAGAGCTGCGTTTTTTATATACTGTAGGCACACACACACACACGCACACACACACTTACAAGCTTAAGTTCCTCTCATCTGAGGGACATTCTATTATTGCATTATCAATGTGCCAGCAATGCACATTTATTTATCTGCAATTGTTTTGTTTCTTGCAGCTTGAATGGAAAAAGGGGGTGAGATCTATCACAAAATTCCATTTTTCAAAAGTACTTTTTCTGGACTTTTCTTGGTTTCTTCCCTTTGAAAACATATTGCTTCTCAACCAAGAAGCTTCATCAGTTCTGGATGAGGAGTGAAATGTTTTCAAGGGAAAAACCAAGGAAGTCCAGCTGCCTTTCGAAAAAAGCTTTGGGCCAACCATGACCTTGGGTGGTGGAGAATCTCCATGGACAAGATTCCCTTTTCCAATTGTCTTTCTCTTAATTGTATGATTGTATTGTAGTGCTTAAGACTGGTGATCCATTGAATCTCTGCAGTGTATGTATTGAAGATTTAAAAGAGTCTAAAATGTTCCTTTCTATACAACTCCAGAAAAACCATCTAGAGTGCATAAAGGTACTTCAAATTTATGTTGGAAACATGGGAAACATAATTTCATTGTGCCTGGAAGACTTGTTAAAAAACCAGAACATTCTGGATTGAAATACCTATGCCAATACAAAGGATTTCAAAGACTTTGACTCCAGTGAAACCACAGCTTTTCTTCTTGGGATGAATGGACAGAGGCCTAGAAAAGGGCCACGGAAGGCTATTTTTATATGGGATTACTGCTGCGAGACTATTATATGCACAGAAATGGAAAGACTCTGATAGACCCACAATGGGAGGGAAAGGCGAGGAAGGGCATAGAACTAGAAGAGAGCAAAAAATAACTTGTTACATTTATTAGTGACTAGGAAGCCTCTAGGGACTTTTTGCTTAAAAAGGGGAAAAAAAGGAATTTGTGATTTATGGATCTGATGATTAGAAAGAGCAGTTTACGAAAGACCGAGCTTATGATGCAATTTTAGAGTAAAATCTAAATGCACTTATAACCTGTGCAAAAAGAACAGAAGCAGCTTCTTTAACTTCTATTTTTTTCCTATCAATGGGGTTTGTGCATTTTGCTTTTAATACTTACGTTTTAAAACTGATTCGTATTCTTTATAGTTTGTTTTATATAGGTGATGTTTTATAAGGTATAAATTTGTCTGCACTGTTGTACATTGTCCAGAATTGCTTTTTGGGATATGGGTAGTCATACAAATTTGATGCATAAATATTTCTATTTCCTTTCTTAATTTTTCACTAGTTTTATTTACTTTCTTTGTTTTCTAATATTGGCATTTCTTTTATTTTGTTAAAAATTTCTCCAGTAAAAATATAACAATAGACCCTATTTCTCTTTCCCACCCCCACCCCCAAAAGCACAAGTCACCCAGCTCCTCCACTGCCCAGAGACAAAGGAATTGGGAATCAAGAGAGAGTAAGGACTGGGGGGGCGGATCATATATTCTGGGGTCTGCCGCTTTCCCTCCTTCCCAGCTGACATGCACAGCCGAAGGGAAATGCTCTGGGGAAGACCAGGAAGCACCAATTTAAAAAGAAATAAAACACTTTCTGTACCACAAACGACGGTCCAGACTGAGAAAGGGAAACACGGGATCAGAGGCTTATCGCCTTTCTGGGAGATAATGCAGCAATTAAAATAAACACTGAAAAAGGCTCTTTTATCTCTTATCTGGTCTTGCCTGTTTGTGGAGCAATTTAGCATTAATTATATTGTGCTTAGTAATGGTGACATTACAGCTATCTAGAGTACTTTCTCTGGGCAAAAAGCAAACTGAGTGGGCCTCTCCACTCCATTCCCCACAGGTAGACCAGGCATTCTCACCTGAGCCATTCCATTTTATAGGCCAAAGGGCCGAGGGAGTCCAAGCAGAGCAGCAGCCTCTGCACTGAGGGAGCCGGTCAGATTCTCCACCAGAATCCCTTTAGCATGCCAAGCCTTCTTCCTGGGATGCCCTGCAGCAGGAGTTCCGAACCCCATGGTCTGTGGCCTGGTACCGGTCCGTGGCCTGCTGGGAACTGGGCCACGCAAGCGGAAAGTACATGTGTGAAGCTATCCCCTTCCCCCACTGCTGCCAGCGATCCAGAGCCGGACAAGGCCCAGACAAGGGGCCGCCCAGTCTCTGCTTAAAAGCCTCCCGTGAGGGAGCAGCCACGACTTCTGGAGGGAAGCCCTTCCCTGGTTGACTACCCTCCTCCTCCCTGCTAGGAAGCTTCCCCTCCATTCCAGGTTGCTTCTCTCCTGGATCGGTTTCCATCCACTGTTTCTTGTCCTGCCTTCAGGGGCTTTGGAGCATAAGTTGACCCCACTTCTCTGGGGCAGCCCCTCAAACCCTGGAATACGACTTGAGGCTGCCCCCCGAGGATGGACAGCACAGATCAAAAGACTGAGGCTGCCCACTTTCCTCCCTGCTTCTCTCCCAACACCCCCCACCCCCACCCCCCAGGCAATCTCTCCCTAGGGAAAAAAGTCTTTTGCCAGCCAGGCTGGGCTCCCTTAAAGCAGGCACCTCCAAACTTGGCAAGCTTTCAGTGGTTAAATTATACTATCAGGACTAATTTGAATTTTGATTTTAATTGGCTTTTGTGCTCTGTTTCCATTGCTGTAGGCTGTCTTAACGTTGCCATAACAGATAGGCAAGGCTCAGTTTCTGTAATAAAATCAAATAAACAAAAAGTGAATGTGAGCAAAATGAATAATAGGAAGGCCTGGACTTCGGAAATTGGAAACATTCACACTGTTAATTCACACCAGACGATTCTGGTGGTCAAAAATGAAAACTGATATCGAGGACTATGTAAAAAGCTGTTCAATTTTGTGCCACAATGAAACAGAACTGGGAAACCCCCTGGACTTCTCCAATAAGTAGCTGAACCAACAAAGCTGTGAGAAGAAATCACAATGGACTTTATTGTTGAATAAAGTAGTGCAGGCTGTTAATCATCTAGCACTTAATTCAATTGCCTGCAATTAGTGCAGGTTTGAATCCCACCAGGCTCAAAGTTGACTCAGCCTTCCATCTTCTCGGGGTAGGTAAATTGAGGACCCAAGATTGTTGGGGGCAAGAAGCTGACTTTGTAAAATGCCGCTTGGGGGGGGGCAAAAGCCCTAGTAATAAGCAGGCATATACAAGGGAATGAAGGCTATTGCCGAGCACTTAGCATGGTGCTCCATAGACTGTAAGCCGCCCTGAGTCTCTGGAAAAGGGCAGCATATAAATGTAAATAAAATAGAATAAATAAATAAAACCACCTAGGACTGAAGAGGGAAAAAAGGCAAACGGACACTGAGAAAGAGAAAGGAAATCTGGCAGAGGACTTGAGGTGGCTGCACTAGAAGCACAGATTAATCTTCAGCAGATCCGGAAGGGCCATTCCCAGCGCCCATAGCTGCTCACCAGGGCAGAAACGAGCCTATGAATCAGGACGGAGGGGAGAAGCATCCCCAAAGAGAAGAGGCAGCAGTAATTCAAAATGCTCCTCGGCTTCAACCACAGAGTGGGGAGGGGGCGCACTCTCAGGGCAGGAGGGGGCACAAAACTGGGCACAACTGGAAAACAGTTGGACAAAAGTCTGGATCCCGGGGCACCGGGGGCCAAATCTGGTAGTGCAGGGCTGGGTTTGGGTTTAAGCGTCCAGAGTCAGAAATCTTTTCAGCCCCTCCGTGAGTGAACAAGGTGATTAAAGATGATTATATTGTATTTTAAGATGGTCTAACCTTAATTAAAAATCAGAAGAATTTGATAATGATATTAAATATTCCAATAATGAAATGACAAAATACTAATTGCTGCAATATTTGTAATGTAAACCTACAGCCACATCTGAAAAGTATCGAGTATTTGAGATGGCAGCAGTGAATGTCTACTATTTTAAATTATACAGATTCTCCATGATTAACAAGACATTTTATAAAATAAATGCTTTTAGCAACCGCAGACTTGCAATTTACATTTCACTAAATTCACCAAAATTGCTTTGCTTGTTTCTATTACCTGAAAGGAAAGAGCATCCTGGCTCATCACGAGATCTTATATATTATTTCAATATAAAATTTATTAATCTTCCCTTTCTGCTTCACTGGCCATTTTTAGTGATCACAGGGGCAAATTAAAATATATATTTTTTCAAAAGGCCTTGAATTTTCAGGGATTGATTTTTTCACTTTTTCTTAAAAATTGTTTTCTATTATTGAGGAACTCAGTTTATACCATCAAGGGAAGACAATTCTATCAGCCTGACTGGAGCTAACCAAGACTAGCCCTCTTAAGAATTCCCAAGTCTTAAGAATTAAAAACAGCAACAACCCCAAACCATTCCACCTTAACTGAGCGATAGTCTCCGATTCCTGCAAGCAGTTTATTTGTCATTACAGTTTTTGAAAAAGGGAGAAATATTTAAATGAGAATAAAGAAAAGTACATTTTACACACCTAACAAGAGTAGATCAGAAGCTCCTATAACTTCATTAACCAAATTGTAACCTGTGAGAAACCAGCAGGAGGGGAAGAAAATTATAAACACTACAAATGGCAAAGGAAAGGCAGAACCACATGGGAGGATCCATAACAAGGGCCACACAGACACAACCACAACTTCCTCGGGGATGGCACACCAAGAGGAGGGGTGTCGACAAGGGGAGGGGTCAATAAACGAACTGCCAGGAAGGGAAGGGGCCAGTCCAATTTCCAAAACCAGAAGTGCATAGGAGGGTCTCATCTACTGGCCCTGGATTTCTCAACATCGGCTCAGAACTTGAAACTTCGAAAATTGGAGCTTCCTCACCACTCACCCAGTCCCCCCCACCCTAAATACCCCCCCCCCCCCCAAAGCTTGGGCACTGGAGATTTCCAGCAGAGGCAGCCACCTTTCTTTCCCTCAATCCAACGGCTGCCTTCCCTTCCGTGTGCCCTCCCCTTCCCAGAATGGCATCTGCTGACGGGCACTGTTAGGCCAATGCTCAATTCGACCTCCATAGACAGCGCTCTTGGAAGAGGCGGAGGAGGTCAGGGCAGAGTCAGACCAGGGATTAACTCTGGCAGGGACCCAGAAGAAGCCGCAGCAAAAACCAGCTCTGCCGAGGTCCCCCAGAAGAAACCTCTGGGCCTGTGACCTAAAAGAGCCCAAGGTGGCAAAACTGTTAAGGGCAGCATTGCAGGCAAACTCTGCCCACAGCCAATCAGAGTTCAATCAGCCAGAGTTCAATCCTGACTGGCCCGAGACTGACTCAGCCTTCCCTCCTTCCCAGGTGGGTAAAATGGGGACCCAAATGGATGCGGGCAAGAGGCTGTCTCTGTCAACTGCTTAGACAGTGAAGCGGTCTATAAGTCTCAGTGCTACTGCTATTCCCATCATCATCTCCCACTATGCCCATCGTCCTGGCCTCTTGCAGGCGGGACCCACTTCCTGGGCTGTCTAGGTCTACAGAGACCTGGGGGAGGGGGAAACCCCAGAAGTCAGGCTGTTTGCAGGGGAGAGCAGGCCCTGCTGCCTTCCACGAGGCCTACGCTGCCCAGGCCTTGCCCCTCTGCCAAAGAGATTCAGATTCAAAGGGCTAAGAAATGCACAACAGTTTCCTTTCCAGCTCCTCCTTGCATTTTGCTCCCCTTACCAGGTGTGAAGAAACCGGATAAGGAGCTGAAGGTCTCGCTGATCTTGTGGAAGTCGGGCATGAGCTTGCCCAGCTCTTCGGAATCCGGGAGCGCCTTCTTCAGTTTCTCTGGGAACAGACGGGAAAAGGAGTCGATTCAGAGGCTTCGTTTTTTTACAAAAGAGCAAACTTCTGCCTTGGTTTAATTGGTTGCACCTTGCAGAGCATTTCAGGCAGTGCCGCTATAAACTCTGACTGACTCTCCCGCTCCCCTCCGACGGGTCTCCAGGGGGTGAAGGAGCCCCCTTGTTTGTGGTCTCCACCCTCGGGGTCTACCAGCACCAGCAGGCCTGAGCTCACAGGAGGCCCAGAAGAAATGGCTCCCTTGTACTCCGGAGGCCCCCTGCCCACACGGGGAAGACTTCTGCCCGTGGGAGGGGAGAGCAGGGCAGGGCAACTTTCACCCTCTGCCCCAAGGTCACCGCTGGGGAAGGAGGGATCTGACTGCCTAGCCTCCATCTGCAGACAAGCGCCCAGCCTTTCCACCAAAGACCCCCTGAAACCAGGCAGGTCCTGAGTTCTTGCAAACGGGGCAGCTGAGGGCCTGGAGGGATTCGATCCCACTGCCAGCCACGGGGCTCTGCTCCTAGGAGAGGGGCCAAGAGCAGCCGCCTCTTTGATGCTGAGAATTGGGGGGGGGCATGACAAAACCGGACTACCAGCCCAGAAATGGGATGTTTTTCTCATCGCGTTTTGTCACACGTGACCCCTGTGAGAGTCGGCCCAACAGCGAGACAGGAAGCAGGCCAATTTGATACATAAAGAAACAAAGAATATAAATACAGGTAGCCCTCGACTTACAACGGTTCGTTTAGTGACCTGTTCAAAGTTACAACAGCACCAAAAAATGTGACTTGCGGCCATGTTTGGGGCCTCCTTGTGATCAGGTGACCAAACGCTGGGCAGCGGCTTCATGTTTTTGATGGTTGCTGCATCCCGGGGGGGGTCACATGATTCTTCCCCCCCCCCCCCCGGCAAGCAAAGTCAGTGGGGGAGGCAGACTCACTTAACAACCGGGCTGCTGACTTAGCAATTGCAGGGATCCATTGAACAACGGTGGCAAGGAAGGTCGTAAAATGGAGCAAAACTCCCACAACAACCGTCTTGCTCAACAACCACAATTCTGGGCCCAATTGTGGTCGAAAGCTAAGAACTACCTGAACACAAGGCAGCCTACAATTTTAAAAAAGCAAATTTATAAAAATATACAACAAAATGAAGTCAAAATCCAGTCAGACTCTCAGCGGAGTGGCAGCTGTTCTGATGTGTTTTCTCCTCTCTGAGATATTTGTGTTTTATTGCCTTCACCAGAACAAAATGCTAATAAGAACCGTAAAGTAAAATGCTGAGACATACAGATACATTTCTATAAGCAGTAATACAAAAGCGAAAATAATCCACCGAATTACTTTTTTAAACCCCAATGCTCCTGTTTTTTTTTTTAAGTAACTGTAATTTTAGCTTTAGTTTAGGCTTATTTATCTGTTATGTGTTTGCTGACAATGATACCCGAGTTACTCCGCCTGCTGAATGGGATATTACTTTACTTAGTAATAAATAAAATCCCCAAAGAAAGAGAGAGAACGCAGCGGTTGTGCAGCCGCACCAGGCAAAAGCCTCGGTGGCTCTGAAGGGGGGTCCCAGCCAGGAAAAGTAGATGAGTAAAGCCAGCAGAAAATAGACTTTCCCTGTATAAAAGAGGAGCTTACATGTCTTGTGTGCGTTACCCACAAGACAGAAGAGGATACAAAGGGTGGATGTGTGTCTTCCACGCTTCCATTGCCACAGGGCCAAAAGCGAGCAGGGCAACGGGGCGATTGTGTCGATTGTTCGGTTTTCCCTTTTAATTGTGCACACCGCCCAGAATCACAAGCGGGCGAGGTGGGCGGCTCTATAAGGTCAATAAGCAAACTCTTCTGAAAAGAACTAAATCCTGAAGAAAACAAGGTTTGCAATAACTATGAGCCCCAGGTTACCATCACAACACCCACGAAGACCCCAGAAGCTGGATTTGGTGAACAAGAAGTGCCTGGAATCAGGCTGCCCTGGGCCAGAACTTGGCCGGCTGCGACGGGAAAATGAAGCACCAACCGAAGTCGATGTACTCGTCGATTTCCCAAAGGAAGTCAGGAACGATCCACTTGTATTCACTCAGGTCCGGCAAGGAGTCCTTCCATTGGTTGAAGGTCTAGAGTAAGCCAGAAAAAGGGCATCACGTTTTGGCATTCGTAACAGAAACAGAAGTTCTTGCCAAAGTTCAAAGCTACGACTTCACTGGGAAAAAATGCCTTATGACCATGTTTCACCGTTACGACCTTTGCAGCCATGGTCACATGGTCCAAATCCAGGCACTTGGCAACTGGTCCAAACTTATGACCGCTGCCGTGTCCATGTCATCCCCTTTTGCGACCTTCTGGCAAGCAAAGTCAATGGGGAAGCCGGATTCACTTAACGACCAGGTGTAGTCGCTGACCAACTGCAGCGATCTGCTTAACAGTGGCAAGAAGGGTTGCAAAAATGGGGCAAAACTCACTCCAGCCTCCCTTCATAACAGACATTTGGGGCTCATTTTGGGTCATAAGTCAAGGACTTACCCGTATTCCAGAAAACCCAGCCCTGGTCAGCTGCTTCTGACGTATGAATAAACCCACGGATTTAAGTTAACACCTGAATGTCTCTCCATGACTGGAAAGATGGCAGAGCAGCACAGGGATAGGCGGAGGCAGACCGAGGGGGCTGGCAGGAGGGCATCTGAGGTGAGGCCTTCTGACGATCAAACTGCCACCCCCAAACGAAACACCCCCCCCCCAATACAAATCAGTTTACGGGGCCCAGTCAGTCTACTGGACAATGGCTGCTGGTGAAATGCAAAAGTTGGCTTTCATTTTTATTTTTTAAATGTTTGCACCGCCTGTCTTGCCAAGAGGCGAACTCAGGTGGCTCACAACCAAGCAAAACTAAGTTTTGGGCGAAGGGCTAATGCATCCGGATGAGGGTCAAGCCCATATCCAGATAGTCCCTGACTTACAACCATAAAGGAGTCCAGAATGTCCATCTTAATTGATGATGGTCCTACGTCACTCACGTGACTGGAGAGGATTTTGGGACTTTTCTGCAGTGGTTATTAAGTGACTGCGGTGGCCATTAAGCAAATCAATTTATTCCTAGGGGCATTTTTTGCCAGAAACCAACAAAACCCAAGGGTCCCTCGCAGTCACGTGACTACAGTGCCATGCGTAGTTTTGGGCAGGTCTGTCGTTAATTTCAAATGGTTGTTAAGTGGCTGTTAAATGAGAAGCAACCTCCACAGAAAGAGCTCCCTTCCCCAACTGGGATGCCTTCCCAATGGGTGGCCTGCAAGCCTCCCAGAGATCGGCTGGGGGCTTTTGCTCTGGCTTCAGGTTCAGGAGGAGGACCTGGGGGGGATCCAGCCTTCCGGGCTGCTGTTTGGCCACCTGGCTCCACCTGGCAGACTTCAGAACTGCATTAAACCTAATTACAGTAGCCATTCAGAGCGGGGTAAATGCTTATTATAGCTGTAAGGGCATCCCTAAGGAGCTTAGGATATGCCAGGCTTAACGTATAAGTAACAGGACGAAATTTAACACAGACAGAAGAAAAACCCACCACTTAGAAAAGCAAACACATAAGGTCATCTTAGAGGGTATTCACACAGCGCCTCCTTGTTTAGCAAACTACCTGGGTCAGCGACCATTCACAAATACAACGGTGATTAAAAAAAACACTTTACTACAAGCAATGCTTGCCAATTAAGCCCTGAGAAAGAGATTAAAGGACCTGGATGTGTTTAGCCCTGAGAACAGAAGACTGAGGGGTGGGGGAATATGACAATATTTGCACAGATTCATTTAGAAGTCAGGACAAGGAACTGTGGGACTGGAATGGACCCGAGAGATAATCTAGTATTGCTTTTCGTTTTATGAAAAATGAATGATTATTTTAAAATGCTACATGCCCATCAAGGAAGACAAGTGTTTGCTGCAGCTTGCTCTAAAAAGTGTTTGTTTTGCCACGGATCTTACGGGCACGAAGGAAAACACAAACCAACTTCGGCAAGGTCCATGACGAATTTATTTTACACTGCAAACTTGTGAATTAAAGGTACCCGGAGAGAGAAAAATTGCCACTGACCGGTAACAACTTTAACTATAGGCTTATCAGAAGGAAGAGCTGCCAAATAGAGACTGAGGTTCATAACTTGACTTAAACTGCTGAGGATTTTTCTTTTTTTGATGAGAGGAAATGGTTTATTTATACATATAATCCTCAACTTACAACCACAATTGAGCCCAAAATTTCCATTGTTAAGGGAGACATTTGTTAAGTGAGCTTTGCCCCATTTTACAACCTTTCTTGCCACAGAATCACTGCAGATGATAGTACCCCGGTTATTAAGTGAATCCGGCTTCCCCACTGACTTTGCTGGTCAGAAGAATAGAATAGAATTCTTTATTGGCCAAGTGTGATGGACACACAAGGAATTTGTCTTGGTGTAAATACTCTCAGTATACATAAAGAAAAGATACATTTGTTAAGAAGGTCGCAAAAGATGATCAGGTGACCCCCGGGAGGCTGTGACCGTCATAAATATGAACCAGGTGCCAAGCGCCTGAATTTTGATCACGTGACCATGAGGATGCTGCAAAGGTCATAACTGTGAAAAATGGTTATCAGTCACTTTTTTCAGTGCCTCTGTAACCTTGAACGGTCACTAAACCGAACTGCTCTAAGTCGGGGACTGCCTGTGTTCAACTAATGTTGCTGGTTAGGGAAGAAATTCTGTTCTTGAAGCGAAAGGTTTAATTCTTAGAATCCTTCTGTTTGTAAAAGATAATCCACTGACATGGACGCTTCAGCCCCAGCCGACAAACAAATCTAAAACGTCCTGCTGAACTAAGAGAACCATTTTCTGCCCGCTCCCCTTCCCCCTTCCATTATAGTCCCCTTCTAGGACTACCCGCGTTTCAACCCCAAGCCGCCCTCGAGGGCAAGGAGCCAGTACCTTTTGGGCCGTGTAGCCGCCCCCCACCGCAGAACCCAGCACGAGGTAGCGCAGCCGCAGCAGCCTGGAAGCCACCCGAGCGAGCCAGAAGTTCCTAGAGGGCTGGAGGCCGAACTTCACAAGAAGCAGCCTGGAGTTGTGCAAGGGAAGGCGACCGAGGGTGGAGTACTGCTGGGCCGAGGTCCGTGACCGAAGCCTTGGTAACCTGGACACGAGGGGGCCGGAATGATGAGTTTTTCGTGACATAAGATGCAGTTTCTGCAGCGGCAGTTTCCCTCTCGCTCTGGGGGCCCCATTGGCCAGGTTCTGGCAGGCAGCGCTAGAGGGAAGGAAAGACGGATTCTGGATTATTCACGCAGGATTCTGAGTCGTGAGTACCAGCAGTTCAAAGTCACTGATTGTGAACATTTCACATGGAGTTTCTGCAGTTAAACCCCTCATCAACTGCTATTTCCCAGGAGGCCGTGGGTAACCTTCAGAGGAGGATTCTGGGGTGCACTTTGAGGCGGGCTCAAAAAAGTAGCTGCAGGCAGCCTGGAACAATCACTGACTTAAAACAAAAACACCAAATCTGTGCTGCAACCATCCTCTGTTTGCTTTTTGGGAGCAGAGGTTTGTGGTTAGAGGTCTCACAAAACCACCCCACATAGGGACTGTGGGCCTCCCAGAGAATATTTGCTTGCATGCAAAAGATACCTCTCCTAAATCATTGGTGAATAAAAGAACACATTGTTTCCTAGTGATTCAATCTTTAGGCCCTAGCCTTCCACAACATGGATCCCTCTGGGTCTATGGAGACTCTCAGTCATCCAGGTCGTGATTGGCCCAAAGGTGCTTTCAGTTGCCTTTTAAAAAGCATCTTTGGGGATGGAATTATGCATTCCAGATTTGGATCCCTTCTCTGTTTAGCTTTCAAAATTGCAGTGAAGATCTTGAGCTAGAAGGGAGGCCAGCAAACGTAAGAATAGGAAAAGTTTAGTGCCTGTTGCAGTGCTGTGGCCAGGGTTATAGGCGGTTGTTATTACCGTACTACTAGCAGTAATATTAATTCAATTTAATATAGCCACCCATTCTTCTGGGTTTGGTCAGTTTGATTTTGTTTTTATTGAACAGAATTGCCTTGAATAAGATTGCATATTAAGCTTCTAAATAACTAATCCAAAAGGAAGGAGAGTGGCATCTTAATGTGGGACCCATTAAATGGGCTTTGTTATTACAAAAAGCCAAGAGGCTGTAACATTCGGAGCACTAGTCTCAACTCGTGGCCTCCTGGGGCCTTAAGAGCCACAACATCAGACATCTCTGGGTTTCACACTGGATCCCTTGGAGGGAGATTCTCCTTGGGTCTCTGGGAGGCTCCCCGTCCTCCAGGTCCTGGTTGCCCTAAAGGCGCTTTTTCCAAAAGGCAACTGGACTTTCTTTTCTCTCCCTCCCCCCCCCCCCCCCCCCCCCCCCCCCCCCCCCCCGAAAACCTTTTGCTTCTCATCCAAGGAACTTCTTCAGTTCAGGATGAGAAGCAAAATGCTCCCAAGGGAATAACACACCGACACAGCCCAGATTCCTTTTGGGAGAAGCGCCCTTGGGACCCCCAGGGCCTCGGAGGATGGAGGTGAACAGCAGACTTGCCTCCCTCCTTGGAGGGAGGTGCGCCTCCTCTTCCCCTGGGGTCCTGGGGGGGGGGTTCTCCGTCCTCCTCCGAGGCCCTGGGGTCCCAAAGGCGCTTCTTCCAAAAGGCACCTGGGCTTCCTGGGGATTTTTTTGTTTCCCCGAAAACGTTGCCCTTCCCACCCAAGGAGCTTCTCCAGTTCTGAGGGAGGGAGGCGGCCTTTGGGGGCGTCTGTTCCCGTGGGCATCACCGCTCCTTTCCTACAACGGGGACAGATCGGCGGCCCGCAGAGCCTGCCCGTATCCTAGCAATCTCCAGCTGGAGGGGGCGACCGAGGCGCCACCGTTCCTCCGCCGGGCCGGGCGAGGCGGGGAGGGGCAGCGCCGAGGGCGGGCAGGCGGGAGAGGCGGGGCAGCGCCGGGGGCGGGGGCGGGCGGGAAAGGTGGGCCCGGCCCCGAATCTTCCACGCGGGAACACCGCGGGGAAGGGATGAGGGACGGGCAGCCTCGGGAGACGCCTCCGCTGAATCCCCGCTCCGGGCCGAGCGGAGCCAGGCGAGAGCTGCGCCCGGGAGTCCCGCCAAACCCCCGCCCCGTCCCGGGCCCCTCAGCCCCACCGGGCATCGGAGCACCGGGTCTGTGGAGGTGCCCTGCACTAACCAGGCAGCCGCCGCCACCGAGCGGGCCCTCCACATCCTGCGCCGCCCGGCCCAGCCGGTCCTTCTCCGCCGCCGCCGCCTCCTCGCCCTTCAGCCGCTTCCGCTTCCGGCCCGTCGGCCGAGCGTCCGCCGAAGCGCTGCGCATGCGCGCCAGGTTCCGGCCCGAGACGCGATTGGGCGGACTCGCCGCGCCGTAGACTCACGAAAGTGTAAGAGGGGTCGCACGAAGCCGCTTCCACTCGGTCTCGGGTCCCTTTTCTTCCCACGCTTCGCTCCGGCCGCCCTCTGTCGCTGCCCGGGAGGCCCCGGCGTTGCCTGGACGGAGACGGGCTCCTCAATGGATCTTCCTCGGTGTCACCGCGACGCTCGAGCCCGGGCAGCCCTGGACCGCAGATCGGCCTTTCTCAAGCTCTCCAACTCTGGATAGGCAGACTCCAACTCCCAGAATCCCCTGCCAAGCCCAGCTCCTCCTTCCCAGCCGGTCTGCTGCTTTTATCCATTCAGTGGCACCCAAGAGCCCAGTTCAGCCACTCAAGACACGAGATGGAAAGGTTGGCAAGGGGGCTGCTCAGGCCTATTTGCCCCCAAGGCCCCCACCGTCTCCCTCTGGAAGGCAAAGCACCGCCCACTGCGGAGCCAGAAAGGCAGGAGGGCACTGGGGGCACTTTCTCTGCCAGTCCCGCAGAGGGCAGCCTCTAAAACACCTGTGATCCCTCAGGGCATCTGGATCTCCATCCCACCTGAAAAGTGGATCCACCTGTTAATAGTTGGTCCGAAGGCTTGTGCCCCTTCCGTTTTGCCCCTGGCCTTGTATTTTCACTCTAAATTAATAGAAGAGGCCTTGGAGGTCTTCTAGTCCAACCCCCTGCTGAAGCAGGAGATCCTATGCCACTTCAGACAAATGGCTTTCCCATATCCTTAAAATCCTCCACTGATGGAGCCCCCACAACTTCTGGAGGCAATTTCTGTTTTGCTTCTTTCTTCTCCTCTTGGAAATCCAGTTGCTTCATTCCCTCCCTGCCTGCCTCCCTCCCTCCCAGAATGGAAGGCCTCTTGGAGGCCGAAGATGCCAAAGGAGGCTTTCTCCAACTCCCATCTTATCTCGAAAGGACCTGAAGGTAATTTGTTCCGGCAGATCTTTGCATCCATGGTGGATGGGACACCGATACTTCTTTTACTTTGGTTCTGTGGGTCGTGTTTGTTGTTTTTCTTTTTTCTGAGATGTGCACCACCTGAGGTCCGAGCATCTTGATAACAGAGCTGGAAGGGACCTTGGAGGTCATCTAGTGCAACCCCCTGCCCAAGCAAGAGACCTTACACCATTTCTGACAGTCTTTTCTTTAAAAGCTCCAGTGACGGAGCATCCACAACTTCTGAAGGCAACTTCTGTTCCACTGGCTGATTCTTCACATTTATGGTGCCCACAAATAGTAAACACCCCCTCCCCTGCTATATTGGTAATTCTGCATTTAACAGATAAGAGATAACAGATCATCAGAGTTGGAAGGGACCTTGTAGGTCATCTAGTGCAACCCCCCGCCCAAGCGGGAAACCCTACACATTTCTGACAGATGACAGTCCAATCTCTTCTTGAAAGTCTCAAGTGATGAAGCTCCCACAACTTCTGAGGGCAACTTCTGTTCCATGGGTTGATTGTTCCCTGGGATTGGGATTCCATGCTTGTGAAAGCTCTGCCGCCCTTCCTAGTTTCCTGCTCTGCAGAGGGAGAAGCTGAACCCCCAGAAAAGCCCAGGATCGGCTGTTTTGCTTCATCTGTGAAGTGCCCCCCCTTTAAGGAGAGCCTCTTCCAGTGTTAGTCACAGGCGCAGGAGGCCTCATCCCTGGGTGGCTCCCTCTATCTAACCAGGAGGAGTGGTTGTTAAAATGGATGTTTGAATGTTAAAAGGAGTGGCTCCATGAAGAAGACCAAGGAGAAATGGCACGGAGTTTGGGCAGCGCAGCTGTCAGCAGTGGCCTGACTCACTTGGGTGGCAGGCCGAGAGCCACTGTTGGGGATGGCCGGGTCCCCTCTTCCCTCCACCTGCTTACGACCCCCCAGCCTTCGGCCAAGCATCTGGAGGGAGAGGGGCTCATGCGGGTCGCCTGCCTGGTTCTTGGGGAAAGGAGCTCCTGGTTGCAGCAACTCCAGCTTTCCGGGGACCTTTCCGTGGTGTCCCAGGAGCCCAGCTCAATTTGAGGTGGAGTTTCTCTGAAAAAGGGCCCAGTGAGTTCCAAAGAGCCAGAAAATAGTTCAGTGTTTTCAGTTCAGAAACCAGAAACTTTGTTCTGCCGTGAACCAGAGGCCAGAGCTCCACAGCTCTTCCTCTAAGGGTCAGCTTGTGCTCTCCGCCCTTCCAGGATGCAAAGCAGAAGAGTGAAGGATTTGGGGGAGGCCCTCGCTGGGGCATGAAAAGGGAGGAGGCGAAGAAGCACCTCCAGGCCTCATCTGATCCAAGTGGCGTCTCTCCCACAACCGGTGGCCCATCTGGTAGCAGTCACACAATACCTGCCTTTGTCAGGAGACAACCTCTCCTACATCTCTGCAGGCAGCCCCCCACCCCCCCGGGCCTGGCCCCATCAGGAGGGAGCCTGGGCTCTTTGGCGCTGGGGAAAGGAGGGCGAGGAAAGGTGTTTCCACCTGGAGTTCCAGGGAGGAGCTGTCCCTCGGCAGCAGGAGCCTAGCAGGGGGAAGGTGTGGCCCTCCAGGTCAGCCTGGTATATAAACTGCTCCATCCCTGCCAGCCCAGGAAGGGCTGTTGGGCTGGCAGGCTTGGGGAAGCCTCCAGAGACCCACTGGGACCATGGGGGAGAAGCATGGCGGGGGCCACCGGGCCCTACTCAACGAGGGAGAGGAGGCTGAAATGGTGAGTCTGCCCCACATTGGCCCCCTGTTGCTTGGGAGGCAGCCCCTGCTCTGAGGGAGAGCTGTTCCTGCAGGGCTACCTCCAAAGTGCCATCTGGGCAGCCGCAGAAACTCTGGCCATGGGGGTAGAGGACGGGCAGAAGGGAGGGAAAGCCGCCCCCAGGGAAGGGGCTGAACGGCAGCTCTCTCTGCACTGTCAAGCCTTCCGTGGACCTCGGCGGTGCCGACCACGAGGCAGCTCTTACTGGGAGGCGGCTGCGCTGGAAAGGGCACCCACCCCACCAGGAGGGCCCGTCGGGGCGCTTCCCTGCCTCTAAGTGGCTTCCCTCCGATGCGGCCTTCATCGCCACCTGCGCTCAAGAAGCGGCCCGGTGCTAAGAGTGCTCTGAAGGCGCAGCGGCGGCCCCCTCCCCGAGCTGTAGCCCAATCCGGGCTGAACGCTCGAAGCCCCGCAGCGGCTAAGGCTGCTGCGCCGGTTCTGCCCGCCGGCTCCGGGTGCAGGGGTGGGGGGCGACCGGGATGACCGGGAGGCGCTGTCCCAACCGCTGCCCTTCGCCCTCCCTGCTGGAGCGGAGAGGCTGCCAGCTCGGCGTCCTGGCCACTCTCGGGCGGCTGCCTTGCGGGAGTCCAGTCCGCGCGCAGAGGCGCTTTCTGCGGCACCCGCCCGCCGCCCGCCCGCCACCTTCTCCTCTGCTCGGCTGCCCCGATCAGATTCTCCTGCTGGCTCCCCAGCCCGCTTTCCTCCGCGGCACCCAGCCTCCTTTTTCCACCTGGAGCCCCGGCTGACGGGCTGGAGCTCCGCGGGGCGGGGCAGCCGAATACAGCAGGGAGGACTTCCAACTGCGGGGCCCGCCCTGCCCCAGCGCCTGGCTGGGCTGGGCTGGGCGGCTTCCTGCCGCTTCTTCTGCCGGCCAGTCATTCCTCGGGAACAGTTGCAAGGAAGGGCCGGTCGGCGTCCTCGGGAACCCCCGCGCTCAGCCGAGCTTCCCCGGACTTGGCTGCGCTCCTCCCTCCCCCGGCCTCCGTCTCCTCTGTTCGGGCCGAGCGGGGAGCGCCCCAGCCGAAGCCCGGCGCTAGCCTCTCGCTCGGCTCGCCTTCTCTCCGCCTGGAGGCAGCCCGCCTCGCAGCCCTTCGGAAGCGGCGCAGGGGCTCTGTTGGGGGGGGGGGGGGGGGGGGGCAGAGGGGGCGGCTCCCCCTGGCACTTTTTCGGGAGGGGTGGCGGTGGCGAAGGTGCCCAGTCTCTGCCTACCCCAGAGGACAGGCACACTCTCAAAGTTATACATTTCACTTTCATTTTCAGCACTTAATAATGTCAAGGACTCAAGAAGAACCCACAATATTACATTTAATTTTTTATTAAATTAATGTAATATAAAATAAATATAAAATTTAATTTAATTAGTATACAATAAGGTTTCTTAAGGTTAACTGAAACTAATTTAACTAATTTTACATACCACCCATCTTGCCAGCAAGTGACTGTGGGCAGCTTGTATCATCAGTGCAGGTATCCAGCAAAGACGTGGGTATGAGGGAGAGTCTCCACAGCGTGTGGTCAAAAGGGCTGCAACAGTGTGATTAACAGGTGTATATCACTGCAGCCACCCTCTCCGACTGTTCCTGCGGACTCCCTTGCTTGAGTGACTTCCGTTCTCAGTGCTGAAGTTTGGACTGGGTGCCCAGCCTGCCCTGCCCCCTTTTGGCCCTTCCCCCTTGGACAGTCGCTGCGTCTCAGCCCTGGCCTACCTTCGCTTTCGTCCTCAGAGGTTGTCCTGCCAAGCAAGAGAGTGGAAGGCAGGAGCAGCCCAGGAGGACACAAGGAGGCTCCAGACATGGAGGCCATCTGTGGCCGAGACACCCAGGAGGAGCCCATTGAAGGGTTGCGCAAGGGGCCCTGGCGGCCCAGCTGCAGAACCCCCTCCTTCCAAGCAGGGCTTCCCTCTGGGCCCCCCATTCCTCCCCCAGAGGGGCCTCTTTCTCAGCTGAGCCTCTGCTGCTGCGGGGCTTCTTTCTGGGAGACTGAGATGGGGGTGTGGACATCTCCTGTAGGCCCAGGATCTACGAGGAGCCTCTCCAGGATTGAGCTGCTCCCCGTGGATGCCTTCACTTGGGCTCACCCTCCCCCAGAGGCCCAACCTTGGAGCATTTTCAGGAGGGCCTGCCCGGACTTGGTGGGGATGGGACGGCTTCTGCCACCCTCGGCCCAGTCCCCTGGCGGCTGGAGACAGAGGCCAGCCCTGCGCCCCTGAGGCCCTGCCAGTCTTTGGGTTCAGAGACGCCTGCCAGAAAATAGGCCAGAGCCACCACCGTCCCAGGCAGGAGAAAAAGGCGGCAATTAAAAGAAACGCAGGACCAGCAATTACAGCAGCGATTAAAGCAATTAAACCCCAGAGTTCAAAAACCAGGGAGAGACCCAGAGAGGAGGCCCCACCCGGGAGAACCGGTCACTGCCTGCCTGGCTGGGAGGGAATTCGGCGCCCTTGCACAGACCTCGGGCTCCTTAGAGCTGCAGCAAGGCTGGACCTCAATTCCCATCCTCCTGGACCCGTAGCGCCAAGGGCAGCCGGGGGAGGGAGGGAGGGAGGATGCAGGTGACCGGCAGCTTTTCTGGAGCGACCCCTCAGGTGAAGCTGGGATGGCAAGAGGACAGGAAGTGGGAGCCCCACTCACAGCACTTCGCTTAGTGACGGTTGGAAGTCACGACGGCACTGGAGAAAGTGACTTGTGACCGTTTTCCACATTATGACCGTTGCAGCAGCCCCAGAGTCACGCGATTTACATTCAGATGCTTATCAGCTGACTCGCGTTTATGACGGCCGCCGTGTCCCAGGGTCACGTGATCCCCTTTTGGGACCTTCTGACAAGCAGAGTCCATGGAAAGGCCAGATCCACTTAACGGCCGTGTTACTAATTTAACAACTGCAGTGATTCACTTAATGGCTGCGGCAAGAAAGGTCTTACATTGGGGCAAAATTCACCTGTCTCTCTTAACAACATACATTTGGGGCTCAGTTGTGGTTGGAGTCGGGGGCTGCCTGTAGAAGCCCCTCGCCCACCGCTGTGCCCGAAGTTTCCCTCCCTAAAATGGGAAACTGGAATGGGCTGCTCTGAGGGCGTCCAGGACCCCTCCGGACCGCTGACCTCCTGAAAAGGAGCCGCAGGGATCCTCTGAATTCCCTTCGTTGTCGGCTCCCCTTCATGCCCCCCCCCTGCATTTCAGGCTGCCAAACGTCCCTCAGCCCAAAGCGGAGGTTGCTTTCTTTTGGAGGCAATTGTGGCTCGGAGGCTGGCCTGGCAATTTGGCCCATTGCAGGTTGGGCTGAGAGAGGCTTCCAGGGGGCTCCGAAGAACCCGTCCCGACGAGCAGCCTGAGCCCCAACTCACTTTGTCCATCCCAAAGTCTCCTTGCTCCCCGCCTCTGATGGACGCTGCCTGCATGGATTTCCAGAGAATGGATTTCCTGCTCACCTCTTGCCGGGGGAGTCAGCAAAAGAGTTGCTGCAGCTCAAAAGTCAACGAACAGGTTTCTACAGAAGGATCCCCATTTCCTCCATCCAGCAGAGATTGCAACCTTCTTCCAAGAGGAAGCATCATAAATACTTCCTTGATTGATAGAGACACCCTTCCTCCTCCTCCCTTCCAGCACTGATGATGTTTCCTAGTTTGGTCATGAAACACCTGCAAGGCAACCGCCCAGCTCAGAGGCACCAAGGACCCCTCAGCCCTCCTCCTGCTCCTTCTCCTCCTGCTGTGATGCTCGGCAAATGCCTCCCTGTAGCCCCGAGCCAGAGCTTCTTCCCCCAGGAAGCAGCAGGAGCTCCTGAGTCTTGGGCAGCAGCCCCGTTTCCCTCTGACTGGAGGATGCTAACATTGGATCTGGGATCTGCCGTGTGTCACTCGTGGCTGCGTAGGGATTCTAGGCCAGTTCCCCCTTTCCCCCCACCCCCAGGTCTCTCCTCCTGCTTGTTGGCTGCTTTGAGAATAGCCGCAAGGCGAGTTTTCGGGAGGGTTGAGCCTTGGCGCTGACTGAGCGGGAAGGGCTCCCTTCACGGCAAAGTCTTTCTTCCCAGGAGGTCTTTGGCTACAAGACCGGGGGCTTCCGGAGGGCCCTGTGCCTGGCTGGCTGCGTCCTGTCCTGCGGAGGCCTCCTGCTTCTCTTTCACTGGAAGCCCGAGTGGGACGTCTGGGCCAACTGCCAGCCCTGCAGCTTGGAAGAGGCCGACGTGGTGCTGCTCAGGAGCACGGTAGGTGCCTCCCTCCCTTCTCATGGGATCTTGCTTTCCAAATGAGAATATTTGGGGGGGGGGGGTACAGGGAGGGGTCCCTGATGCTCTCTGAGCTTGGCTGCTTCCTTGCAGACATTTTGTTACCCAAAGTAGGTGACGGCAACAGTGCTCATCCTGCTTAACTGCCAAAGAGGGGGAGGAATGAAAGAAAAACAGAGGAAGGAATTGCAGTTTTGCAATCCTGAAAAATTATTGGAATTTTGAAATCTGGGTGGCTCTTGCTTTCAATCTGGAACCTCCTTTGTCCTGGATCCAATCTCCTCTCCTCACCCGAATCGATCAGTGTTGCCTTCTTTCAGCCATGGAGGGCTGTCCAGGACAGACCCCATGAAGGTTTTCCAGCCAAAACGGGTCCAGTTGGAGAGAAAGATAGAAAGAACCGAAAGGACTTTAAAGAACTGAAGGATGGAGGGCTGGGATCGTTTGTGTATTAGCATTAGATTTTGGCCAGGGAAAGTTTTATCGCAATCTTGAGCTGAAACCCTAGAACAGCGTTTCCCCAATCTTCTCCGTTTTAAGATACGTGGACTTCAACTCCCAGAATACCACAGCTCCCCAAACTGGCTGGAATAGTCTGGGAGTTGAAGTCCACCCATCTTAAAATAGAAAAGGTTGCGAAGTGCTGACCTAGCCCAGAGGTCCCCAAACTTGGCAACTGTAAGACTTGTGGCCTTCAACTTCCAGAATAAGCCCTAAAATTGCCAGGTTTGCGGCCCCCTGATCTAGATGGGCGTTAATGCCACCCAGGAGGGGCTCCTGTGAAGAAGATGCTCAGGGGGGTGGATGGCTGCCGGCCTGCAAGGCTGGCCCTGGGTCTGACTGCAAGCAGCTCTCCGGTGCACCTGGCAGGGAAGGGGGCCACTCCACCTAGTCTCAGAAAAGGACCTGGCTTGAGGGCTCTGGGGAGGGTTTCTCCTGCTCTGCTAGCCTGCGTTGTGTTCCCCCACAATTTCTGCTGTTTCTTCAGGATGAATTTCAGATATGCACCTGGAAAAAGGTGACCTGGATCCCCCTGCCCGCCCACCTGAAGCCCAGCTCTCTTGCCACGGATGACGAGGAGTTGCTCCCGAACAGGGTCATTGAGGAGCCCGGGTTCAAGGTAAGCCTGGACTCCCACCATCTCGTGGGGCTCTAGAAGCCTTCAAGAAGGACTGAAGGATGGGACGAGAGATACAAAGCTGGTGGGTTGCTCTGCCCACTCAGCCATCCTCCCAGGCCTGGAGAACGGCTGGTGTCCTGCCCTCCAGGTGCAGCCGAAAAAGGCTGGAGCTGGCCAGAGCCAAGCCTTTAACCCTCTTACCGGGCTCAGCCGAGTGAGGGGGGCACTGCCAGGCTTCTCCCGGGAGCTGCTGGGAGCTGAAGCCAGGACTCGTCTCCTGCCCCCCCGGCACAGCAGGGCAGAAATTCACCCGAGGCTCTCCCTCCCTCGGAGCCCCAGAGCCCATCAGCCACAGGCATCCTGGCGGAGAGGGAGAGGCTGCAGGTGTGTTCCCCACCTTGGTGGGCAGCCAGGTTGGAGGAGGTGGCCCCACCTGGCCCCACGGAGGGCTGGACGAGGCCTGCCTTGCTTCTCAGGGTTAGGTGGTGACTTCAATGGGCCTGGAGGCCTTTCAAAGAAGCTTCTGGGGTGAGGAAGGAAAAAGGGGAGAAAAACCCCAAGAAACTCCAGATGCCTTTCAGAAAAAGCAGCTCTGAGTAGAAAAGTCTCTTTTTCCCCAATGCGCTTTTTTTTGCCAGAAACTGGAAGTAAATGCTGGAAACAGGCCAAAAAAACCCTTCCAAATCCTCCTCCTTCTGACCACCAGATTTTGCAATCAGCCATAAATGCAAGCAGGCTGCCCGGGGCCCAAACGTGGCCACGAGACCCGTGGGCTTCACAGCTTCATGTTTTGAAGTACAGATGCCCACAAGTCTGTTGTGAGTTCGAGGGGTCATTAAGTGAGGAGTATCTGTAATGGTTTTTCTTCCCCTCCCTCAAGCTCTCCAGAGCTGCCCCTCCCCAGCTGCTTCCCTTCTCCCTTAAGCCTAGTTTGCTGTGGGTCCCCCCCCCCCGTCCAGGCCTAGGCGCAGCTGTGACCCCCCCGCCACCCCCTCACCGTGCCTGCTGTCCTTGCTGGCTCCGCAGGTGCGCTCCCTCCAGGTGCAGAAGATCCGGTACGCCTGGGACTTCTCTGCTCGAGAGTTTCGGAAAGTGGGGTGAGTCCGGCTTTGGTCACTGGGGAAAGAGGCTCCTCCGCCTCCTCCTCCTCCTCCTCCACCTGGGCCCTCTTCTCTTCCAGAGCCCTGGAGGACCATTACAGCTCCCTGGAGATCCATGCCAAGTTTGGGGCAGGGCTGACGAGCGCCCAGCAGGAGCTCAGGTATCCTGTTCAGCAGGGCCAGCAGCCCACCTGGTCAGGCAGGAAGCCCTGCTGGAGTCCAGGGCTCACCTGGCGCCCAGGTTGTGGGGAATGTCTTTGCCCGCGAGGTCCAGCAAGGGGAGGAGCCTGCCATTGCTCTTTATGGGGACACCGTCCCAGTGGGCTTCTTACTGGTTGGGAGCTTCCCCTCCCAGTCCGAGGCCCTTCCCGAGCCGCCTGCTCAGCTTCTCAGGCCTCTGCTGGTTTGAAGTAGCAGCCCAGGGGGCGTCTCCACTTACTGATTTGTGTTGATGCGTTTTAATCTGCAGGTTCCCATTGAAGTCATTTGAGGTGTTACCAGTAGAAGAGACTCTCTGTAGCTCAGGGTTGAACTGCAGGGTCCTTGGTGATCTCTCTGAGCTTGGAGGTTTTCTTGCAGACGTTTCAGGACCCAACTAGGAACCTCATCAGTGCTAGAAACGTCCCCAAAAATATTACCTAGCTGGGCCATGAAACGTCTGCAAAAAACCACCCAAGCTCAGAGGGCACCAAGGACCCCTCATGTTTGAGGTGTCACCTGCTGACACCTCCTGAAGCAGCATTTTGGGTAGGAGCTGGGATGTAAAAACACAGGTGGATAACGGAAGTGAGGGGGCAGCTCCCGGCTTCCAGTGGTGGGGGAGGAGCTGATGCTGTCCTCCTGGCCTTCCAAGGACAGGCTCTGCTCCAGGAGACAAAAGCAGCTGCACCCCTGACAGCAGAAGCTGCCCCAAGCCAACTCCACACGTTGGGAGGAGCCGCTAGGCAACCTCGGGGTCTCCTCTTCCCAGAGCAAAAGAGGCTCCGGCCAACCACTCAGGCCACCTGCAGGCTCCGAAGTGGCTGGGCCAGGAGGGGGGAGTCCCCCTGGTGGAGATGTGTCCAGCCGGGTTTCGGGTTTTTCATCGGCCGAGGGCCCAGGGGAGGGGAGGGGGGGTTGCGGTGGTTATTAAGGAGGATCTGTGTCCGAGGGAAGCCACTGTGTCTCAGACGACCGGGTGTGAGCTCCTTTTTGTGAAGTTCGGTTCCAAGGTTCAGGTGGGCTTGCTGGTCGCATACCTGGCTCCCTGCTATGCGGCAGCGGCCCTGCTTGAGCTCCTCGAGGTTATAGCTGGCGTGGCGGTTGGGACCCCCAGGCTTATGGTCATGGGGGATTTCAACCTGCCATCTGCTGGTGGTACCTCGGGGATTGCCCAAGAGTTCATGGCTTCCATGACGGCCATGGGCCTGACCCAGTTAATTCGGGACCCTACTCACGTGGGAGGTCACACCTTGGATTTGGTTTTCGTCTCTGATCAGTGGCAGAGTGATCTGGGTATAGGGGATATAGTTGTAGAACCCCTGTCATGGTCGGATCACTCGCTCCTGAAGCTCGACTTCCGTTCCGCACCCCCTGACCGCAGGGAGGCGGGGCCATTAAAATGGTACCGCCCCAGGCGCCTGATGGACCCGGATAGGTTCCTGATGGAGCTTGGGCCATTTCCCGAAGCTCACACACACGACTCGGTTGAGGACCTGGTTGCCGCCTGGGATAGGGTGGCTGCTGGGGCCCTTGACCGGGTCGTGCCCTTGCGGCCTCTGACCCGGTGCCGATCCCAAATGGCTCCTTGGTTTTCTGAGGAGCTAAGGGAGATGAAGCGCCGGAAAAGACGCCTAGAGAGCAGTTGGAGGGCTAGCCGTTCTGAGTCTGACCGAACACTTCTACGATCTTATATTAAGACGTATTTAGTGGCGATGAAGGTGGCGAGGAGGATTTACCTCTCCACCCTTATTGCGTCCGCGGAAAACCGCCCAGCCGCCCTGTTTAGGGTGACCCGCTCCCTTTTAGAGAGGGAAGCGCGGGAGGATCCCTTACAGGGACGGGCTGAGGAGTTTTCTAGTTTTCTGCAGGATAAAATCGCTCAGATTCGGGACGAGCTGGACTCCAACTGGGCATCTCCGGGCGGGGGGGTGGGGGTGGATATCGGTGAGGCCAGTTGGGTTGAGTTCGACCCTGTTACTGTAGAAGACGTGGACAGGGTGTTGGGGGGACTGAATGCCACCACCTGTTTGTTGGACCCGTGCCCCTCCTGGCTGGTTTTGGCCACTCGGGAGGTGACACGAGGCTGGTTCCAGGGTATTATAAACGCTTCCTTGAGAGAGGGGCTTCTACCTACCGCCTTGAAGGAGGCGGTGGTGCGGCCCCTCCTCAAGAAACCGTCCCTGGACCCAGCATTGTTATTAAATTATCGTCCCGTCTCCAACCTTCGCTTTGTTGCGAAGGTTGTAGAGAGTGTGGTGGCCCGTCAGTTTCCCCGATTCCTGGATGAAGCGAGTTATCTTGACCCCCTCCAATCGGGCTTCAGGCCCGGGCACAGCACGGAGACGGCGTTGGTCGCGTTGGTTGATGATCTCTGGAGGGCTCGGGACAGAGGTTGTTCCTCTGTCCTGGTCCTGTTAGATCTCTCAGCGGCTTTTGATACTGTCGACCACAGTATCTTATTGCAGCGGTTGGAGGGGTTGGGGGTTGGAGGCACCGTATTACGGTGGTTCTCCTCCTTCCTCTCCGACCGCTCGCAATTTGTGTTAACGGGGGGGCAGAGATCGTCCCCAAGGCCCCTGCTTTGTGGGGTGCCTCAGGGGTCGGTGCTCTCGCCCCTGCTGTTTAACATTTATGTAAAGCCGCTGGGTGAGATCATTCGTGGCTTTGGGGTGGAGTTCCATCAGTACGCTGATGATACACAGCTGTACATCTCCACCCCGGGCCACCCCAACGAAGCCGTCGAAGTGATGGCCCGGTGCCTGGAGGCCGTGCGGGGTTGGATGGGTCGTAACAGGCTTCGTCTCAACCCGGCCAAAACCGAGTGGCTGTGGTTTCCTGCGCCCAGATACAGCCAGCTTACTCCTTCGCTGGCCGTGGGGGGAGAGGTTCTGACCCCCGTGGAAAGGGCGCGCAACTTGGGTGTCCTCCTGGATGTACGGCTGTCTTTGGAAGAACATATTGCAGCCGTCGCCAGGGGGGCTTTTTATCAGATTCGTCTGATTTACCAGTTGCGGCCCTTTCTGGATCTGGGCGCACTTCGCACAGTCACTTCCGCCCTCGTTATCTCCCGCTTGGATTATTGCAATGCTCTCTACATGGGGCTCCCCTTGAAGAGTCTCCGGAGGTTGCAGTTAGTCCAGAATGCAGCCGCGCGGGTGATCGTGGGCGCCCCTCGAGGCGCCCACGTAACACCACTTCTCCGCAGGCTGCACTGGCTTCCTGTGGCCTACCGGATTCGATTCAAGGTGGTACTGATGGTATTTAAAGCGCTCCATGGCTCGGGACCTGGGTACTTACGGGACCGCCTGCTGCCATCAACAACCTCCCGCCGCCCAGTACGCTCCCACAGGGTGGCCCTACTTGGGGTACCGCCGCCTGACTGTTGTCGGCTGGCGGCCCCGAGAGTTCGGGCTTTCTCTGTGGGAGCTCCCTCCCTATGGAATGATCTCCCCCCGGAGATACGGGCTATGACGGATATTCTGACCTTCCGGCGTGCAGTGAAAACCCTGCTTTTCGAACAGGCCGGCCTGGCCCAGTAACTATGTTTTCTAGTTTTAACATTAATTCTTAATTGGGGTTTTATTAGTTTTAATTTTTAATTTTTAACTTAAAATTGACAGCCGGATTAAATTATTTAATTTATTTTTAATAGTATTTATTCTGTATTTAGTGTATGTTTTTTAGTAGGCTGTACACCGCCCCGAGTCCCTTTTTGGGAGAGGGAGCGGTATAAAAGTATGATTAAATAAATAAATAAATAAATTTAGTGTCGGCCTTGGAGGGGATCCCAAAGTCACCCCTCTCTCTTCCATATCCACAGGAAAGAAATCTGTGGCCCCAACGCCATCGACATCGAAGTCACTCCGGTCTGGAAGCTGCTGGTCAAGGAGGTACTTCCTTTTCTGTGGATCTGGCATGTTCTATGGGTCAAGGCAGAGAGTGGCTGTCTTGGGCCTCCCTTTCATCCCCACGCAAAAAGGATCCCTTGTCCTTCTGCATCTGAATAGAATAGAGCTAGAAGGGACCTTGGAGGTCTTCTAGTCCAGCCCCCTACTCAAGCAGGAGACCCTACACCATTCCAGACAAATCCAATCTCTTCTTTAAAACCTCCACAACTTCTGTTCCACGTCCTCCCTGTCAGGAAGGTTCTCCTGAATTCCAGGATGCTTCTCTCCATGATCAGTTTCCACCCATGGCTTCTTGTCCTGCCTCTGGGCAGTTTGGAGAACAGCTTGACCTCCAGTCTTCCATGGACAGCCATCCTCACCATTGGGGCCCTGCAGGGGTTGATGCACCTTCCCGGAAGTGGCTCAGGTGATCTCTGCACCGAGGTCTCCCAGCCACCCTTATGCCCTTGGCCAGTGACCTCGTGGCAAGGAGGAACTGAGAGGACTTGGGTGGGCAGGCGGGGCAGGCGGCTCCTACCAATTCGGCTCAGCCAGAGGACGTTCCCTTATGGGCACAACCTGCCTAGGTGCCAACCCACCTGAGCAGCAATGCGGAGGAGCCCTGGCGTAATCCTGGCAAAGCTACATTTCCTGCTGCTTTTTGAGAGGCAGATTAGCAGCTCAATCAACAAAGGGTTTATTCACCCAGAACGTTCTGTCTTTCCTGGAGTAGCAAGTCTTGTTTCTGCAGCTCTGAGCAATTCCTATGACGATTTTCTGAACCTGCTCAAGTCGTTTATTCTTAATTAAAATTCTGCTTACAAAAAGGGAGAGGCACCACCCTGCACTCAGCCATGCTTGGGGGGTCTGTCCGAGGGCCCCGTACCTTTGTCACGGCTGCAGGTGCAAGAGGGGGCTACCTCTACTGGGAGACACTGCTCTGCCTTTTGGCCGGGCGAAGAGTCAAGATTGTGCGCCGTTCAAATGTGTTGCAGCACCCACAAGGTCTGGAGGCAACTTCTGTTCCTCTGGTTCAGCGGTCGCCAACCTTTTGGACCTCAGGGACCACCAAACTCATAATTTTAAATCCCAGGGACCACCAACCAGTTCTGTGGGCATGGCCTAATTTGTGGGTGTGGCTTGGTGGTCATATGACTGGCTATTGAATTTTTTATTAAAAAAGAGCAACTTTTACCCAAAAAGCAGGCAGGCAGATTGAGTTGCTCACAGAATCACAGATTCATTCAGAAATCTATCTGCCATTGGCTAGCTCAGTCTGGTCACATAAAATTTGCTTGCAAGCAAACTGACAAAATTAACTCACAATACACCATGTATGTAAATATTGAATTTTTTAATAAAAAAAGAGAGCAACTTTTACCTAAATTCAGGCAAAGCAGGCAGGCAGATTGAATTGCTCACAGAATCACAGATTCATTCAGTGATCTGCCATCGGCTACCTGAATCTGTCACATCAAATTTGCTTGCCATGAGTCTGCACTGAATAATAGAATCTTCAGTCCTAAGGGAGGTTTGGCTGTGCTTAAAAGCAGAGCCGGAGATCTAGAGACTAGCTAGAAAGCAAGAAATCCAACCATTTCCTGCTTCCTAGCTAATCTAAATCTCCAGGCACAGCAGAACAGGTGATGGTCAGAAAAAGGAAGAATAAGAATTTAGCAGGCAAGTTTGCCGGGTAAGGGGAGGGTTCCCGCGGGCCATGTGGGCGATGCAGCCTTGTGTTTCTGCGCAGCCTGGATTAATTGCTTTAGGGGGGTGGTTTGGGGGTGAGATTTCTCTGGCCCACCAAAATTTTCTTACGGCCCACCAGTGGGCTGCGGCGACCGCTGCTCTGGTTGATTGTTCTCACTGACAGATAATTGCTAATATTTTCATAATTTTCTTGATAGAAGTTTCTCCCTAGCTCCAGGTTGCTCCTCTCCTCAGTTAGTTTCCCTCTGTTGCTTCTTCTCCTGCCCTCTGGTGCTCTGGAGAATAGGTGGGCCCCCTCCTCTTCTTTGGGGCAGCCCTTCGACTATTGGAAGACGCTATCCTGTCCCCCCTGGTTCTCTAGCTAGACACACCCAATTCCTGCAGCTGTTCTTCCTATAGTTTTAGTCTCCAGTCCCCCAGTCACCCTAGTTGCTCTTCTCTGCAGGCTTTCCAGGTTCCCAGCCTCTTTTTTGGGATGGTGGTGACCTGACCTGACCTGACCTAACCACCAGGTGCCTTCCTTTCTTCCCCAGGTGCTCCACCCGTTTTACATCTTCCAGACCTTCAGTGTCTGCCTGTGGTTTGCAGAGAGTTACACTGAGTATGCTGTGGCCATAATCATCATGTCCCTCCTTTCCATTTCACTCACTGTGTATGACCTCAGAAAGGTGAGCACCTACCTGTCCTTCTCTGTTCACCAAAATGTCTTCTCACCACCAGCCTTAGGTGTTGAGAAGGAGCCGGTCGGCTCATTCCTCAGTTGCTGCCCAAGAGGTTCTGTCTCACCTTCCTGGAAAGCCCTCTCCCGATGCTGCCACCCAGGGTTGACTCAGCCCTGCAAGAGCTCAAATTCATGGGGCCTCTGCTGGGTTGGAGTCTTGGGCTGCCCCTCAGGTGCCTCCTGCCTCTGGATGAATGTTGCCAGCTGTTTCAGGAGTCTCCCAATATTCTTGGGACATTCCTGGCGGCCTGCTAGGGACAGGAGGTGACTTGGGTTCAACAAAATTGCTCCAAAGCACAAATCGTGGGTAGACCAAGAGACTCTAAACGTTGAAGTAGCAGAAGTGATCCTGGAAAAAGACAAGAAGAAAGTGTGAACTTCACCAGATCTGAAGGCTGAATGCCAATTCAAGATCTCCTCCTCCTCCTTCTCCTCCTCCTCCTCCTCCTCCTCCTCCTCCTCCTCCTCCTCCTCCCTCCTTTTTCCTTCTCCTACCCCTTCCTTCTCTTTCCTTGCCTTTATTTTCCAGGAACTAGAGAAGATCCCTTCAGAGATTCTTCCCACACCCCATTCTTTCTGTGGGCTGGGGTATCTCTTATTTGGCCATCGCCCTGGCCGAGTCTCTTCCCTCTCCAATCTCTCCAGGATATTCCAAAAGACCATGACGTGTTAGCTACTGGCACCTTTCTAACTGCCTGGCAGAGGCCTTGCCCACCTGCCCATTGGTTGGCATGTCCTCCTGTCCTTCTCTTTCCTGACCTGATTCTTCCTTTCCCCCAACACAGCAATCTGTGAAGTTGCACCAGCTGGTGGAATCCCATAATAGTGTCCTGGTCAAGGTGTTCAGGAAGCAGACAGGTAAGGCAGCTCAAGAGGTCTCACCACCCACTTTGTCTGTGTGTCTGAGCCAGGGATGAGAGAGAGCCCTGAGGAGGTTACAAAACCGAGTTCAAACTACTCATAACAGAATTTTCCAATAGTTCTTTTATTCTAGTGTTATTCAAACAAAAAGGAAGGCAAGTGTGCAATTAACCAGTTCCTTTATATTTATACATATACAGTTTATCTGTGTTTGTTACTTGCTACTTTTCAAAGTTAGCCTACTACAATAAGCTACACCCAACTAGGCTATTGAGAAATTATGCCCATCAAGGCTACTCAAGTTGCTCTAAGTGTTGATGCCCAACTGGGCCACTGTCAAGGCTGACTCGCATTCTCACCTGCAGTTCTTCTCTCAGCTTGACAACAGAAAAGGAAGGGAGAGGGTGGAGTTCCTGGGGGGAATTGGGGGGGGCTGAGGGATCCAAGGGATCCAGCTGAGCCTGAGAAAGTTCCTACACTTCAAGGTCTTGTTGTCAGAACTTTTTCAATGCCGCAGGCTATTTCCCAAAACACCAAGAATGTGTTGGATTGTTGGGCAATGGGCAGGGTGGGAGGTGGGAAGGGGGATTTACTTGTACTGCTTCCCAAGGGAACCTTTAGAGTGGGCTTTGCTTCTTCTGTGCCTCTATGGATCCATCAGTAAAGTGACACTCTTGGTAAAATTATGTCCCAGGAGTTTCTTTTTCTGCAAATGCCAGAGGGACGGTTAGCAGCTACACACTCACACAATGCCCGCCTTCACTCTCAGCACAGGCGATCAGGGGGCATTAGAGAGGGCTGGGACACCAACTCAGGGCCTCCCCTGCTCCCACAAGAGTCGCCTTGCACTTCACAGGGATCTGGGCTCCTCCTTCCAGTCTTCTCTTTGTCCCCAGCTTGGTTATCTGAATTTGCATGTAGGGGCCACATCAGTGATCCCACTGTCAGGATTCCAGAAATTGTCCCTTTCAATCAGTAACTCTGAGATAAACATATTCTCAAAGTGCTTTATTAAAAGCAGAAACTTGGCATGTCTGTGAGATTCCGAAACTAAAGTTTCCTCCCAGACTTCCCACAATACTCAAAACACCCACTTTTTTTTTCCACATCATATATCATGTGAACCAATCACCCTTCAACTACAATTCTTGCTGCGCCATAGAGAATGACCTTGACAGTCTTACATATCTATTATGTCTACTGAAAACTACTCAAACAACAACAGCCCCCCCTTCCATCCTCTGTAGATGTGTGGCAGCTTTTAATAGGGATTCCAAAGCTGACAGGTGTCCCCCCTTGGAAAAATCGCCTCCTAAAAAAAAACATATAAGAAACAAATACAAAAAGGGGTTAATGTTATATTTTAACCCCCTCCCCCCCTCCAGGAGGACTTTTTGGTTTGTTAGGAAATTCCTCATGAAATTGTTTAACCAATCTATCTGCATGTACATCCCAACTTTTTACCCAAGTAGCACCTGATACAGGGTAACCCTTCCATGAGACCAAATATTGCAATTGTCCTCGGTGTAATCTACAAACAAGGATTTTTTAAATTTCATAATGTGTTTCACCCTGTACGATTAAGCAATTAGGAGGACAGGAGCAATTGGTATTGGTCTTATCATTGATGTACTAGCTGGTTTTAATAAACTACTATGGAACACTGGGTGAATTTTTCCTAATAGCCGGGAAAGAGTTAGTTGGACCATGATCGGATTGATTATTTTCAAAATCGGGAATGGACCTAAGAATTTAGGTCCCAAATTTCTTACTAGGAAGTTTCAATCTAAGATATTTGGTTGACAAATATACTTTGTCTCCTACTTTAAAGGTGGTTGGAGGGACCTATTTTGTCTGCTTGCTTTTTGTAATCTTTTGTGGCTTCAGTCAAAGCTTTTTTCGTGTTCTCCCAACCTGTTTTTAATGAGTTCATCCATTCTGTTACAGACATGGATGTAGGAGGTTTTCTAGGCAATTTTGGCATTGGGACAAATTCCATCCCAGTGTTGATTTGGAATGGAGTCAACCCTGTGCTATTATGTACTGCATTATTATAAGCAACCTCTGCAAATGGTAATAAGTCAGCCCAGTTTTCCTGTTGATAATTTATATAGCATCTAATATATTGTTCCACCATGGCGTTCGTTCTCTCTGCTGCTCCATTGCAGGCTGGATGGAATGCTGAGGATAACCCTTGGGAGGACCCAATAGACATTAAAAACTCCCTCCAAAATTTACCGGTAAATTGTACCCTTCTGTCTGATATTATTCTATGAGGTACTCCATGTAGTCTATAAATATGCTTCACGAACAGTTTTGCAAGCTTTTTTGCAGATGGAAGTCCTTTACAGGCTATAAAGTGGGCTTGCTTAGAGAATAAGTCAATAACAGTCCAAATGATTGTATTCTCTCCACTCTCAGGTAATTCTATGATAAAGTCCATTGTGATTTCTTCCCATGGCTGTATTGGTTCAGCTACTTGTTGGAGGAGACTGGGTTTTTTTTCAGTTCTGTGTTTCATTGTGGCACAAATTGAGAAACTTTTTACATAGTCCTTGATGTCAGGTTTCATTGGCCACCAGAACTGTCTTCTGACTAAATGTAGGGTTTTTAAGAACCCTAAATATCCCCCCAGCTGCGAGTCGTGGCTACGTTTTAGTACCATTAGTCTTAGGGTTGTGGGTACATACAGTTTAATCCCTTTCCAAGCCAGTTTTTCATTGATTTTTAATTCGGGTTGATGTTCCACAAACCAGGGATCGGTCAATAGGGCTGCTTTCAATTCTGTGGTCAGTTTGTTTTCCTGGCGTTTGGGGTTGCGGTTGGCTTGGCCTTGAGTGGTTACTTGGCCTGCCGATTGAGGTTCTGATATCAAAGCCTGTACTATTTCCTCTTGGTGACTGTCAAACTGGGGTTTCCTGGACAGGGCATCTGCCAATATGTTTTCCCCTCTGGGGATATATTTCAGTTTGAAGTTGAATCGTTTGAAATATTGAGCCCAGTGAAATATTGAGCCCAGTGGAGCCCAGGGGGTAGTTTCCAAGGTGTCTTTAGTGCTTCTAGGTTTTTGTGATCAGTCCATACCTCAAATGGCTCCTTCACCCCTTCTAGGAATTGCCTCCAAGTCAACAAAGCCCATCTTACTGCAAATGCTTCTTTCTCCCAGACCGCCCATCTTCGTTCTGTGTCCGTTAGCTTTTTGCTCCTTTTGTAGCAGAATGGCCACTATTGCCATATCACTAGCATCAGCTTGGACTATAAAAGGTTTGGTTGGGTCTGGGTGTTGAAGAATGGGCTCAGCTGCAAAAAGGCATTTTAGAGTTTCAAAAGCTTTCTGACAGTCCATTGTCCAAGCAAGGGGTTGGCTGGGTTTTGGTTTGAGGGCGGAAGGCCCCGTTTTTAACAAATCCATCAAAGGGAGAGCGACCTCGGCAAAAGAAAGAATGGTCTATACAAATTGGCAAAACCCAAAAAACGCTGAAGTTGCTTGTGTGTTTTGGGGAGTTGCCAATCCAGTACGGCTTTCACTTTTTCCAGATCCATTTCAAATCTCTGGATGGATATTTGGTAATCCAGGTAATCCAATGACTCCTTGTGGAATTCGCATTTTGATAGTTTTACATATAACTTGGCGGCTAGAAGGTTTTTCAGCACTTCCCTGACCAATTTAACGTGTTCTTCGATGGTTTCGCTGAATACAAGGATGTCACTCAGGTAGACTAGGACCCCCTTGTACAAGTGCGGATGTAACACTTTGTTGATGAGTTGCATAAATACTGCAGAGCCTCTTGGAGTCCGAAAGGCATGACTCGGAATTGGAAACTACCTAAAGGACAGTTGAAGGCTGTTTTCCATTCATCTCCTTCTTTTATATGGACTCAGATCTACTTTGGTGAAGATCTTGCCTTTTGAAAGGTGGTTTTATAAGTCTTTCATGAGGGGGAGAGGGTACATGTTTTTGATGCATACAGTGTTTATGCCCCTAAAGTCGACACAGAATCTCAACCCGCCATCTTTCTTTTCCTTGAACAGCATGGGGGCAGCTAACTTTGATTTGGCAGATTCAATAAAACCTCTGTCCAAATTGTTATCGATGTATTTTCTTAATTTGGTCATTTCAGTTGGTGTCATGGAATACATCTTTGGTTTTGGTAGTTTTGCCCCAGGTTCTAATTCAATCAGTTGCTTGATGTGGAGGTGAAACATTACATTCCTCTTCACTGAATGCTTCAGCCAAGTCTCTGTATTCTTTGGGTATTTGGGGAGTACCTGGGAGAAAGTTCAAGGATGTAGCTGCTGTTTCAGGTTTTGGATTCGAGTCGGATGGTGGTTTCTTAGTGGGAGGAAGAGGGGCAGTGGGCCCACCCCAATAATGATTTTCCTGAATCCATCCTCCCACTTGATGGTAGGGGCCCATTTATCTAGCCAAGCAAGTCCCAATATGATCAATTCTGACATTCTTGGAGCCACTATAAAGCGTATGAGTTCGCGGTGAGGACCCATTTCCATTTTGACCAACTCTGTCAATTGGGTTGCTGGGGTTCCCCAAATTAATGTCCCATCCACTTGTTCAAATCTGATTGGGCGTCTTAGTGGGTTAGTCTTTATGCCCAATTGTTCAACGATGAGAAGCCCAATAAGACATCTAGAGCACCCAGTATCGATGACAGCTTCTAACTCCTCTGTCTCCCGTGTGTTAGGTACCACTAACTTGACTTTGACAGTAAAAGGTATGATGGGAGCACTCACCATTTGGTCATCTTCATAGATCGGGTTCTCGGGGAGGTGATGTTGGTCTGGAAGTTTATTTCTCCCTTCTGCGTAGAGAGGACCTTCCAGGATGTGCTTAGCAAACCAGCTAGTGTCAGGAGGTTTCCCTTGAATTTTTTTACCTCTGAAAGCTCTGGTAGACTTTGGTTGTGGTGCTTGTGGAACTGGTGCGGGAGCCAGACAGTCAGCTGCTCTATGGCCATCTTGGCCACAACAGTAACATCTTATCATTCTGTTGGGTCGGATGTGGGTAGCTTCAGCAAATTTGGTCAGCGGTCGTCTGGTCATGGCTCTTAAGCAGGCTTTCCAGAAGGGGTTTTTTATGGGGGTTGATATCGTGGTCTAGTCTGAGGGCAGTGGCATACCATGCTTTCATAATCTCTGATATTCCCCTAATATTACAGGCCTTCTTTACTTCTGGGTCAATGGCGTTCTTAAATAGTGGAAGGTCAATTATTCTATAATAAATATTTTGGAGGCTCAGAAGACGAGAGAGCAAGAGAAGAGGAGCTTAAAATACGAGCAGAAATGGCAAAGGAAATGGAGAAGGAACAAAGGGAGGAGAGGAGACAGGAGGAGGAGCAGACAAACAAATTGTCAAAGTGCTTTATTAAAAGCAGAAACTTGGCACATCTGTGAGATTCCGAAACTAAAGTTTCCTCCCAGACTTTCCACAATACTCAATCAACACCCACCTCTTTTTTTCCACATCATATATCATGTGAACCAATCACCCTTCATCTACAATTCTTGCTGCGCCATAGAGAATGACCTTGACAGCCTTACATATCTATTATGTCTACTGAAAACTACTCAAACAACAACAGCCCCCCCTTCCATCCTCTGTAGTTGTATGGCAGCGTTTAATAGGGACTCCAAAGCTGACACCCACATTCCCACTCCCTGCTCTGTGACTCCGTGGAAAATACCACCCAGGGCATTCCTTGTGCCCACTAATATTCCACTTGGTATCCTCAGCAATAATCCACCCCCAGGCACATGCCCAGGAGTAGAGAGACACACATTCCAGCAACAGTTGGAATTTTCTGGTGGGTTCATGAACGGGCTACTTAAGGTTGTTCTATGGGCCCACTATACTCATGATTTATTCTAGTATGCATTATACATCATGCGTCACATTTGTCATCTATCCATAGCATAGAACATAAAATAGATAGTGAGGAGGCACGGGGTCAGAACCGGAACTTGCTGGACCCGCTCAGTAGCTGCAGAGCTGTGGGTGAGGGGCCTGCCTGGAAGAGGCAGCAGCTCCAGCCCCCCGTTCCTGCCTGAGGAGGAGCAGCACCCCAAAGGCAGGAGCTAGAAGGGGGGGCCACAGAACAGGTGAAGGAGGCGACCAGGGCCTTCCTTGGGGAGCCCCATTCCCCCCCCGAGAGACCCAAAGGGCTGCAAGGCGACGGTTGCCTCTTGCAGAAAGGCCTCAGAGTCCCCCCCTCAAAGGCTCTCTTTCCCCACAGGCGCCCAGGAGGTGGAATCTCGCCATCTGGTGCCCGGAGACATCCTGGTCCTGGACGAGGGCAGAAGCCTGATGCCCTGCGATGCCCTCCTGCTCAGCGGCCAGTGCGTCGTGAATGAAGGCATGCTGACCGGTAAGTGGAGGGACGCCCCCCCCCACACTGCTTGGACCAAAGTCTCAGCACACAAAGGGAGGGAGCAGCTTCCCAGGATTTGGGGGGGAGGGGGGAGAATTCTGGCTCAGTAGAGGGCGTTATGTTCCCAGTCCCCCCTCCCCCGCAGCTATGTGCAGCTTGCTTGGTTAGGATCCGGGGGGAGGGGAAACGGGAGAGTAAGCAGAAGAAACCTGCCAGGCCCAGAGAAGCCTGAGCGCTGCTGTGAACCTTTTGAGCTGTCTTGTATTTCATGCACATAAACCAAAGCGTGCTTGTAGTGCTGTGTGTGTGATATTGTGAGGAATTGTCAGGTACCGAAGACCAGGCCCACAAACGAAGGTTCAGCTAAAGGGATTCATTGCTAAAAGCCTCTGCACAATTATCCAGTGGAGCAGAAGTTGCCTCCAGACCAGTTGTGGGAGCTGCATCACTGGAGGCGTTCCAAAGGAGACCGTAGAGCCATTTGTCTGCAACACTTGAGGGTCTCTTGCTCGAGCAAGGGGTTGGACTAGAAGGCTTCTGAGGCCCCTCCCAACCCCCTTATTCCGTTATTCTTGTCTTGCAATTGCAATTGAGAACATGGCCCAGGAATACATGTAAAGGGTCCCCAGGACAAGGCCCCCGTCTCAGCCCCAGCCAAGGCCTGGCTCACCTTTAGCTGCTTCAGTTTCAAGGAGCGTCCCCTTCTCACCCCGTTATTTTCTCGCCCTGAATATGCCACCCCCGCTTCACTGATAACGAGGCTGGGGGGGACACGGCCACCCACACAAGCACCCCAAGAGCAGCCCCCCCTCAGCCTTTGGAGCCCCCCCCCCATGGTCAAAAGGGCCGGGGGTGGGGCAGGGCTGAGCCTCCCTTTCCCGCCTCCTCCAGGGGAAAGCCTTCCCGTCACCAAGACCGCCCTGCCCCAGGAGTGCAAGAGCAGCAAGCCGTGGCACCTGGACTCCTCCGAGGACAGCAGGAGGCACCTTCTTTTCTGCGGGACAGACGTCATCCAGGCCAGGGGTGGGGATGCCGGGCCAGCAAGGGCCGTCGTGCTGCGGACCGGTGGGTGAAGGGGCATCTCGTGTGGTGTGAAGGGTGGAAGGTGGATCTCTCCCTCTCCCCCAATCCTGGAGGGGCCTCCTCTTCAGCCCCTTCATTAAGCTGCCAGATTCTGGCTCCTTGTGGTCAGGGGGGTGGGGAGGTGGGGAGGGGGCTGGTTAGGTCTCCCTCCTCTGGGTGTCTTCTGGCTTTCAGTCTCAGAGTCCCTGAGCGATTCCAACTCACGAGGCAGCTCTGAGTCGTGTCCCATCCACGCTCCTCCTGACCCAGGCGGGTGGGAAGCCTTTGTCCCTCAGCCTGGGCTTCCTCTTCCTCCATCTTGCCTCCTGCTGGACTCTGCAGGGAGGGAGCCATCAACCTGCCAGCCCAACCTGCCTCCCCTCCCCTCCCAGCCAGGAAGGCACCTCAGGGTCACTGCTCCTCCCTTTCCCTCCTTCCCCTCCTCAGGCTTCAACACAGCCAAGGGAGACCTGGTGAGATCCATCCTGTACCCCAAGCCCATGAACTTCCGGCTCTACAGGGATGCCATGCAGTTCCTCCTGTGCCTCGTGGTGGTGGCTGGCATCGGGATGGTCTACGCCATCTGTGTCTTCGTAATCAATGGGGTGAGCGACGGGGGAAGGGCAGAGGCTGCCCAGGGGTTCCTGGGGGGGGGGGGAGGGACAAATAGGGAATATTCCTTGCTCAGTCAGGCCTGTGGGTGGCTCCACACACAAATCCACTGTGGCTCAAGCAGCAGTTCAGAATCCATAAGGGCTGCAGTCATCTCACAGCTTTAGAATAAAGGGGGCTTCCAACCATGGCCACTTCAAGACTTGTGGACTTCAACCCCCAGAATCCCCCAGCTGGCCCTGGAATTGAAGCCCGCAGGTCTTAAAGAGGCCCAGGTTGGAGGCCCCCTGGTTTAGAAGGATCTGGACTAAGGCCCAAGTTAAATATTTAGTGGGACCTGGGAAGGTGCCCTTTCCATAGCTGCCCCTGCCCTCTGGAGCAGTTCCCCTCTGGAGATCTGGTAGGCCCTCTTGAGCTTTCCGAAAGCCATCAAAAACGCCCCCCCTCCCCCTCAGTGAAGTTGATGCCTGGGGGAATGTACAGATGAGTGGGTGTGAGGTGCCTGATTCATCTTGATTTTTTTACATATTGTTTTGATTATTGATTTTAATACTGTTATTAACTACCCAGAGTTGTGCTCCACATTCAAAGTTGCCAAGGAAATTGCAGGGCTGGTTGATCTGGGTAATTGCTGGGAATCGACCCACAGCATCCCACAAACAAACAACAAACAAACTCCCCCCATCCTGATTCTAGTATGTGAAGGATGACATTGGCTCCCCTGCCCTGGGACCCTTGGAGTGTGACAGGGCCAGTCCCACCATCCCATGCGGAGGGCCATGTTGGCTTGGGCTAAGGAAAGTTACAGCCCAAAACACCAGGAAGGCAGCTGGTGGCCTCCTGGGTCTTCCTGGGAAGCTGGCCTTTCGGAGAGCCTTCTGGCCAAGGGTTTCCTGGCGTGAGGATGCCCGCGTCCGTTGGCCTCTTGGCATGGCTCCCCTGCCTGTTCTTGCTGACTGCCGCCCTCCTTCCTTCCGCTTTCCGTTAGCAAGAGGCCGGAGAGGTGGTGAAGAAAGCCCTGGATGTCATCACCATCGCGGTGCCTCCAGCTCTGCCCGCTGCCCTGACCACGGGGATCATCTACACCCAGAGGAGGCTGAAGAAAAAGGGGATTTTCTGCATCAGCCCCCAGAGGATCAACGTGTGTGGCCAGCTGAACCTCGTCTGCTTCGACAAGGTGAGCATCTTCACTCCCGGGGGAGCCACGCGTTTCAGTTTGACGGGGCTGGGAGACAAATGCAGTTGATGCCACCGGTTGCCAAGGGCTTGTGGGTCAAAGCTCTTCCCGTCCTTGGCTTAGTGGTCAGAGGGGTGGAGGACTGGTGGGGAAGACTCTCTGTCACCCAGGGGCCGTGTCTAAAGGAGGAGATGACCAGGCTGGGCCTGAGGGGTCAAGGGCACCATCAGCCCTGAGTCCCTTTGTGCTCACAAGTCCAGCCCAGCTTGAATTCCCTTGGCTCTTGTCTGCCGCCTGCTGGCTTTGACCGTTAGTAGTTCAGATTCTTGTAGAGAGCTTTAGCGTGTCATAAGCCTGCATTCATCTGAACCGCCTGGACTCCTGATTTCCTATGCTTGGCAGGAGAAGAGTAACCACTTAGCAAAGGACGAGAGGGGTGGTGTCCTTTGAGGCTGCTGGGGGCGGGGTGGGCAGGGACCGCCAGGGGTGGGATTTGGTGGTTTGCCGAACCGGCCATAACATGAGGCGAACCCGTAGCAGCTCACCCCGATTCTGACCCAGTTTCTGAGCAGTCTTCAAGGGCAGCCCCATGAAGAGTGCATTGCAGTAAAGTGTGATTGATGGTGAGCAGACAGCCCAGGACAGGAATGGACACAGCGGGTGCATAAGAACAACCAGCGCATTGCTGCCCACTGTCCTTGGGCAGGAGCCGAGAATCCAGGAGGACCCCAGATTATGCACCAGTTGCTTCTCTGTACCCCACAAAGAGTTAAAGCTGAAAAGGAGGCTGGAGTTTTCTGCCAAGTATTTCAGGCTTAAGGAATTGCCAAAGTCTTTTTAAAAAACTGGTTTTAAATTCGACATTTTTAGAGAATTAGGAGAGCTGTTTGGAGTTTGCTAACCTGGGGGAGACCAGAAGTTATGCAGCCGTAAATGTAGAGTCAACAAGGGGTCCCCAGGGGTCCTCAGGGTGCTGATTTTGACCTGGACTGTGCTGTCCTCCTGATAGCTATTTGGTCACTAAATCATGTCTGACTCCTCACGAGCCCATGGTCCACAGCATGCCAGCCCCCCCATCCTCCACTGACGTCGAGTTTGCCCACACCCACCTTGATTGTGTCCATGACCCTGCCTGTGCATCTCCTCCTCTGCCTCCATCTTCCCCAAGATCAGGGCCTTCTCTCTTCTCCCCTGGTGGTCAAAGTATTTGAGCTCTGGCTTTCCAAGGACAGTCTGGGTAGTTGAACTACAATTCCCATCACACCCAGCCAGTAAGACCTGCCAGGAATTCAGAGGAGGAAGAGGAAGGCCGTCTCTGTGGTGGAGGAGGCGGCTCTAGTAACCTTGCAAGCCTCCCCTCCCCCCCTTCCTACCCCGGGGGTGGAGTTGGGGAGGGGGCGGGAGTTCTCTCCCCCCCATGCTCTCCAGCCTTCCCACAGGCTTCTTCCGCTCCCCGGCTTGCAAAGGCTGCTGCGTAATCCAGGAGCTCCTTAGCCAGGAGGGGCCGAGGCAGCTCTGTGGCCCACTGAACCCCCAAGGAAGCTCAGGAGGGCATGGGGGAGGGGTGTCCTGAGGTGCCCCCTCCCCCTTTGCCTGCTTCCTGACCATGCCCGCTTGTTTTCTCCTCTCCTGGGCTCTGGCACGTGGACCCACCTGCAGACGGGCACCCTCACGGAGGATGGGCTGGACCTGTGGGGCGTCATCTTGGCCGAAGGCAAGAGGTACCCAGCTCTCCGGCCGTTCTTACCCTTGTCCCCTTAACGGCTGCACTTGAGAAGGGGAGCATGGAGGCAGCAGTCCTCGGCTTATGGCCACAGTTGGCACCAGAGTTCCCACGGCTGAGCGAGGCAGTAGAACAATCGTATCGCTTAGGCACGGGAGTCCTGGCCCACCTGCCCCCATTACCCCCAAAGGAGCCACGTCCAGCTTTAAAACCCTTCTTTGCAGCGGTTGTTAAGTGAGTCCAGTTTTCCCCATTGACCCCTGGGAATGGGGGGGTCACGTCACCCTGGGATGACCCTGGGATGCTGTAACGGTTACTGGCCAAAATGTGGAGGGAGGCGTGTGTGGCGCCCAGCCCGAGTGGAGTGCATCTGCCTTGCCCCTCAGGAGTTCAGGGGTGGGAAACCCCATCGGAGCGAGACCTGCGTCTTCCCCGAAGGGGGATCTCGCCCCTTTCCCCCAGGGGCAGCTGCCAGAGCCATTTCCCCCAGCTCAAGCCGGGAGGGTCTTTGCTGTGTCCCATCCGGTGGTCACAAGGCCTCCTTGCCTCCTGAAGGGGCTCCGAGCAGCTAGACTGCCCCCCGGGCCCTCTCTTTCAGGATGACGGCCCAACAACGCTTGCAAAGAAGGGGGGGGTCCCGGGTCTTGTGGGAGAATAGCAAGAGCTGAAACTCAGTTCCTGGGGAGGCTCAGGAGCCCCAAACTCAGGGCAACCTCTGGAGGTGCCTCCCGTGGGGGTCGGTCTTGCCTCCGTGGGGCACCTGAGGTTGCTTGTGCCAAAGCGTGCAATGATTGTCTCCACCCCAGCTTCCAGGAGGCCCATCGCTTCTCCTCCGGCCCCCCCATGCCCTGGGGCCCGGCTTCGGCGGCCATGGCCTGCTGCCACTCCCTGATGGTCCTGGACGGGAAGGTGCAAGGGGATCCGCTGGACCTCAAGATGTTTGAGGCGACTCACTGGGTGAAGCTCCATCTTGTCCTCTGGGAATCCGCCGAGGGAGCCTGGCTGGGTGAATGGAGAGGGGAGCCCCGTCTGCAGGCTGCATATGCCCCTGGGGTGCCCCCCTTCCTCAAATGCCAGTGTATCCACCTCGCTTCCTTGGGGCAGCCGGGAAGCCCCCCCATCTCTTCCCCAAGCCCTGGCAGGCCACCAAACATGCCATTTGCTCCCCCCCCCATTAGTTCGAGACCCCCAAGGAGAGGGGGCGCCTGGCCACATAGGTGATGTCATCACTCAATCGATGCAAATCACATTGTTGCCTCATTTGCATGTTGATGATGTCATGATGCATCCCCCCTTGGCCGGCTCAGGAATTCTGGGAGTTGAAGTCCACCGATGGAAAAGGGCCCTCGGTTGCCCTACAGCCACCAACAGACCCGGGTTTCTGTCCATCAGCTTGACCTTTGCCAGGACAGTCTCTCCTTGGAGCGCCTCTTTCCTTCCCCTCCCCCTTTCCAATAGACGTGGGCCCAGACCTCGTGGCGCAGGGTAACTTTCCCTTCTGTTGGAAACAACAGGAACTCGTGGAGTCCGCTGGCTGGGAAGGAGGACCGGCTGACGTGCTGGTGGTCAGGCCGGGGCCCGAAGCAGCAGAGGTGAGTGCCCTGGGCAGCCCCTGGCCGACAAGGGTCTCCCTTCTCTTCCCTTGTGCCTTTGCTCATCAGCCTGTGCATACTGGCATCGACACGGCCCTTTGCCTGTGCCCATCCCAGGAAGGGGTCAGGTGGCCCCGGGCGGAGCTCAGGGACCGAGCCTGGGCGTCCTTCGGTCTGGCACTGCCCACGAGTTGCTCTGGGCGCCTGCCAGTGAGGGCAACTGGTGCCCCCTGTGTCTGCGTGACTTGCTTGCGGCCCAAGGGGTCGAGAGCGAAAGCGGGAGGGTGGCCTTCGCTTAGGCCCCTCTCCTGGCGCTCCTGGACACAGGCAGGGGCCTTCAGCCACCTGGTGGCTGTGCCCACTGACCCCCCCCGGCCACGTCCAAGGCGCCTCCCCTGAGCAAGCGGAGGGGGGCCAAAGCCTCCGTCGGTCTCCCCCCCCTGAGCAGGGACGGTTGTTACTCCAGCTGCTGCCAGTGGGTAGAGTGGGGAGCACAGCTGGGGGGACTGGGATGGAAACGGCTGCTCTGGGGCTGCCTCCCGTGACTGGGGCCATCCGATTTTTGGCCTGGTTCAGAGAGCCTGCTGAGGAGGCGCCAGACTGGCTCCCACGACCCTCGGCCTGTCAATGTCGCATTACGAGAACAGGCCGGGAATGGCTCTGGGTGCAGGGAAGGCCCTCCCTCCCTGCCTCCCTGCTGTGCCTGGGCAGTCGGCTCAGCGCCTCTCCCCCCCCCCCAGGTGCCCCTGAAGGGCCTGGCTGTCCTCCGGCAGTTTCCCTTCTCTTCAGCCCTGCAACGGATGACGGTGGTGGCCCAGGAGCTCCCTGGGGACGGCCAGGTCTTCATGAAGGGAGCCCCAGAGATGGTGGCCAGTTTCTGCCAGCCAGAGACAGGTGAGTCCTCGGCTGGCCTTGCCCGGCATCCCCTTTGCCCACTGGGAATGGCTGGGCTGGGCAGCGATGGGGGCTGCGGAGGGCAGGCACAGTGGCAAAGTCCAATATCTGAGGGGCTGCCCCAGAGAAGCGGGGGGAGGTCAGCCTCTCCTCCAAAGCCCCCAAAGGCAGCAGGACAAGAAGCAGCGGATGGAAACTTAGCTGAGGAGAGACGCAACTTCCGGAACGAAGGAGGAACTTCCTGGCAGGGAGGACAATCAGTGGAGCTGCTTCCCTCCAGGAGCTGCAGGGGCTCCATCAACACCGGAGGTTTTCAAGAAGAGGCTGGGCAGCCCCTTCTCCTGGGTGGCCTGAGGTCTCCTGCTTGAGCTGGGCCTCCGGGACCCCTTCCAACTCCCTCATTCTGTTATTCGGGGCTCTGCTCCAGCCTGGCAGCTGGGGGAGGAGAGGGGGCTCCCAGCTCTGGAGCATCTGAGTCGGGGGTCTTTCTTGGTGGGACCCCTAAGTTAGTGGGAGGGTCCAAAGGGAGTGCTGCAGAGGGTTCAGGGCCTGCACTGCCTCCTGCCTGGGACATGGAGTCTTTCTCGCAAGGGCAATTGCACAGGGGGCTCCCTGCTTGTCCTTCTCCTGGGGGGGCTAACTGTCTCCCCCTCCCCCAGTGCCCCCCGGCTTTGCCCGTGAACTCCAGGGCTGCACTTCCCAGGGCTTCCGAGTGATTGCGCTGGCCCACAAACGCCTGCAGGAGGGACAACTGGCCGCCTCCCTGACCAGGTAATGGTCTGGGGGCCCCATCAGAGGGGCGGGAGGGGGGCTGGGTCGCCTGGGGACAGGGGCCTTCAGCTGGCCCTGGAGGCAGCAGTGCTGGAGGGCAACCCCCCTTCAGCTGCGGGGGGGGGGGGGTGTCAGGCAGCCCAGAGGAGAGGGAGGGGGTCCCTCCTGACCCCCTGAGGTCAAGCAGCCTTGCCTGGACTTTGGTGGGGGTGACGGAGCTGCTCCCAGCCAGGAGGCAGGAGGGGGCGTCCCCTGGGCAGAAGGGCTTGCCACCCGTCCCTTCCCTCTGTCCAGGGAGGAGCTGGAGTCCGGCCTGACCTTCCTGGGCCTGCTGGTCATGGAGAACCGCCTGAAGAGCGAGACCCGGCCGGTCCTGCAGGAGCTCCGCCAGGCCCGCATCCGGAGCGTGATGGTCACAGGTGGGTCGGCCTTTCCGGCCAGGCAGCTGGGAGCAGGAGGAGCCCCTGGCTGTGCCGCAGGGGAGGCCGCCAGCCAGCCTCCACATCCCTGGGCAGAGTCCGGTCTGTGAGCTGGAGACGCTGGGGGGGGCTGCTGTCCTTGGCAAAACCAGCCCCCCCAAGCAGGGATTCCCTTCCCTTCCTAGCGGGCTTCTTTCTTTACCACCACATATCCCATGCTTCCCTTCCTTCATGACTGCCTAACGACCAAGGAAGTCACACGGGGGATGTTGAACTTCGGGGTGGCAAAACCAAAAAACCGAGTCTGTGCAAGGAAGGGGGGGACAGGCCACCCTCCGGCACCCAAGAGGCTCCCTCCTGCCCGGCTTTGCCGGCCCAGCTGCTAAAGGCCAGGCTTGGGGTGGGCCCTGGAGCCCCAGGCTCCAGGCTCAGTTGGCGGTGCCACTTCTCGGCCTCCCAGGTGACAACCTGCAGACCGCCATCACCGTGGCCAGAAATGCGGGCATGATCCCCCAGGGCAGCCGGGTGATTCTGGTGGAGGCCTGTGTCCGGCCAGGCCAGCCCTCGGCCTCCGTCAGCTGGGAGGAGCTGGAGGAGCCCAGCCAGGAAGGCGGCAGCAGACCAGAGGTGAGAGGGAGGGGCAGGGGCTGCTCTGGGCAAGCCCCCCATGGCTGCCTCTCTGCCCTCCAGAGCCCTTCGGGTGTGCCCTCTGGGGGTCACAACACAGGAGCCGAAGCAAGCGACCAGGGCCACTCCCTGCAGGGTTTCCTAGACAGGGGTGCTGGGGGGGCGGGGAGACCCCCCCCAAACAAGGAGATGCACCCGGGTGTGTCCATTGCAGAAAGGAGGGGAAACGATGCACCCAGGCCCATCAGTAGAAACTCAGAGGTTCCCAGCGTCCCACAAAACGAGGCGCAGCTGAGATTCAGGGGTTGCGATGATGAGTCTTAGCCTGGGCCCCACCCTGGTTTGCCCCTTTCCCTTCGCAGGTGGTCCTTGTGGAGCCTGGGGGAGGCCGTGGCTTCCACTTCTGCCTGAGTGGGGGCTCCTACGAGGTGCTCAGCCAGCACTTTGGGCACCTCCTCCCGCAGGTGAGTGCAGAGAGCCCAGCCCGGAGGGAGGGGAAGGAGCTCGGCCGGCCAGCCTCCCCAGGCCTCCCTTCTCCTTCCTGGGGGTCTGAAGCCTGGGCTCTCTCCCGCAGCTGCTGCTGAACGGGACGGTCTTCGCCAGGATGTCTCCTGCCCAGAAGGCCCACCTGGTGCAACAGTTCCAGCAGCTCGAGTGAGTGAGGGGCCCCGGGGACCCCCCAAAGGGAATCGGGCAGGAAGGAGCCGCTGGGCTGCCTGGGGCTCACGGAGGGCGCCGTCTTCTCTCTCTTCCAGCTACTACGTGGGCATGTGTGGAGACGGGGCCAACGACTGCGGGGTGAGCCTCTCGGGGGGGGGGGGGGGCGGCAGGAGTCCCTGGCCGATGGGCAGGGCAGCATTAGCGAACGCTTTGGGCATCACTGTGCCAAGAGGGCTGGCTCTCCCCTGCCATGCAGGCCAGGATGCTGCTGGGCCCCTTCACCAGGCATGGAGGGGCTGCTGGGTGAGGCTGGCATTTAATCGGGCCAAGCAGGCTGAGCCAGCCAGGAGCCCCGGCCCCTCTTTGGATCGGCTCCCCAGGCCAGGCCAGCTTTTCTTCAGTGGGGAGGAGGGCCCTGTACCCCCTTCCCCTCTCCCCTCTCCCACCATTACCCCCTTCCCTCCCTCCCCTCCCTCCTGGCAGGGGGCCAGTTGACCAGCCTGGCTCTGAGGCCCTTCCTCCCCTCCCCTTCCAGGCCCTGAAGGAAGCCCACGCCGGGATTTCCCTCTCCGAGCAGGACGCCTCGGTGGCCTCCCCCTTCACCTCCAAGGTGCCCACCATCGAGTGTGTGCCGGAGCTGATCAGGTGGGCAGAGAAGAGACTGGGGGGTGCCAGGGGGCCCTGGGTGGAGGGCCTGCACTGTGCAGTGCCCACTATTACGCCGGCTGCACCCCAGGCCTCGCGGAGGGGCCTTTGGAGTCACTAAGTGGGGAGGGGCAGATTTTGCAAAGAGGTGAAGCCTCATTACTGGGAGGGGGCTCCTTTGGGGGAGCTGGGCTGCTGACGGAGCCCCCCCCCCACATTCATCCTGTGCAGGCTGGGCTTCCTCTCAGGGGGCACTGAGAGTTGGAGGTTTTGCTGCTGCAGGTGGGAAAGGAGCCTCCATCCAGGTGCCCCCAGAACAGCCTGGAGGGTCTCCAGAGGAGGAGGAGGAGCCTGTGGCAGGGAGAGCCATCTCCAGTGGGGCTCAAGCCCCCCGGCCCCCAGTGGACTTGGTCTTTGGAGGAGTGGGGAAACCTCTGCAAGGCCCCCAGTTTTTACCTTCCTTCTCCTTGCAGCAATTCCCCCATTTCCCCCCTCCCTCGCCAGCCTGGTTCTTGAATGTGCCCAAAAGCCCCCCCCTCCTCTCTAATGCTCCCCCTCCTGTCCCCACCAGGCACGGCCGGGCTGCTCTGGTGACCTCCTTCTGCATGTTCAAGTACATGGCCCTCTTCAGCCTGGCCAGCTACATTGGGGTCCTCTTGCTCTACTGGGTAGGTGGCCTTTTTCTCTGCGGGGGCCGGAGTGGGGAGGGGGTGCTGCAGGGACGGTCCCACGCCAGGGCCAGCCTTGGGGGACTCCTGCCCTCTGGACCTCCAGGCCTGGGCCAGGGGCTCCTCCCTCCTCCTCCATTTCAAATAGCACCCCCCCCAGCTGGGCCTCTCTCTTTGCTCCTTGGAGGGGGGGGGCTCCCTCCCCACAGCCCTGTGGGGAGGGGGCCTTAAGGGGCCGGCAGTTCAGACCAGCCTCAGCAAGGGAAGGTCGCTGGGAGGCCTCAGGCTCCTGACCAGGAAGCTCCTGCAATGAGACGGCTGGCGTTCTCCTGTTGGGGGGAGGAAGCTGAAGCCCCCCCCCCCTTTCCCTCTCCCCCCGCCAGAAGGGCTGGGGCTGGGGAGGAGAGACCCCCCTCTGGGCGTCCAGGGGCTCAAGGGCTGCCGTGGTGCTTCTCGCTTTCAGCAACTCAACTCCTTTGGGAATTACCAGTTCCTCTTCCAAGACCTGGCCATCACGACCGTCATTGGGATGACAAGTAAGCTGCCCCCAGCAGGAAAGGCGGCCCTTCCCGGCAGGAAGACCCAGGAAGGACCCCACACACACACACGCAGGCACGGAGCTGGGGTTGGCCAGTAGGGCTGGCTCTGCATGGAGGGGCCACCTCCGGTCTGCCAAGCAACAGGGCCGAATGGCTCAAGGGATGCCCCAGCCACCCTCACTGGGCTGGCTTGGTCTGGGGTGGGGCAGACCCTCCAGCCCTGCTCCCTCCTGGCCCCCAGGGTGCTCGTGTGCCAAGAGGAAAGCTGCACCCTTCACCCCCTGTGAGAAACCTCCCCCCCTGCTGTGCTCAAAGCCCTGCGTTGGTTGGGGGTTCAGGGTGGCGCTTGGCCCCCCCGGAGCAGCTGTGGCCCAGGGGCGTCTGGAGAGGGCTGCTGCTGCCCCATCTGACCCCCATCCCCCCCCCGTGCCCTCTCTTGCAGTGAGCCTGAATGGACCCCACCCCAAGCTGGCCCCCTACCGGCCTCCCACGCAGCTGATCGCCCCCCCGCTGCTGCTCTCCGTGGTGCTGAACCTGCTCTTCAGCCTGGCAGTGCAGCTCTGCGGCTTCCTCCTGGTGCAGCAGCAGCCCTGGTACTCCCCCAGCGACGTCCACAGGTAGGCGGCCTGGAGACCCCCTCCTCCCCCATAGAGTGAGGGGGGCCAGGGGGGCTGCCCCTTTGGTATGGGCCGCCCGCCCCCCTCGACCCAGAGCCCCTGAGCAGCTTTCAAGGGCCCAAAGGCATTCAAGGTAATGGCAAAGCTCCAACACCAAGAACACGGGGAGACAGTGCGGGAGTGGACGTTGGTTGCTAGGTTGGACTCCGAGGTCTTGTCCAGCCAGGGGTGGGCTTCAAATATGTGAGCAAGCGGTTCTGTGCCCGGTTTCTGGGAGGGCGTGGCCTAGTCAGCCTCCTGCACCACGGCTGGGAGTTTCGCCCTCCCCGGCTCTTTCTTGAGCCTCCATGAGGCCAGAAATGGGCCTATTTCTGCCCTTCCAGAACCCCCGGGAGGCCCGTTTTTCGCGGGGCCTGTACTTACCTGCCATCCAAAATAGGCCGCATGGAGACTCCTGGGAAGGGAGGGGTGGGGTTGGGCGGGGCCAGCCCAGGGTGGGATTTGGGGGTTCTCCGAACCGCGCAGAATCTTAGCTAGGGGCTCTCCCAAACCCCTGGGAACCCCCAGCAGCCCCCACTCCCTGCCTCCAGCCCCAGGAGTCTATGTTGTAGCATAAATACACCCAAGTAAGCAATTGGGGGTCTCCCCTGCTTCCTTCCAGTGCCTGCTCCCCCGGGAACGCCACCCAGGGCCCCGGGCCCCGAGCTCCCCTGCCCAGGGAGGGCTTCCAGAGCTACGAGAACACCAGCGTGTGGCTCCTCTGCACCCTCAACTGCCTGACGGTGGCCCTGGTCTTCTCCAAGGGGAGGCCCTTCCGGGAGCCCCTCTACAAGAACTGTAAGGGGGACAAGCAGGGGCCCAGAGGGAGGGGGAGGGAGGGGGAGGGGCCTTCCCAGGGGCTGAGTGACCACAAGTCCCCACTGGGTGCCTGGAGAGATGGCTTGGGGGCCCCTTTGCCCCCCCCAGTCTGAGGTTCTGCTTGTCCCACCAGGACAAGGGGGCAGAGGGGCACCTCCCCTCCTCCTGCAAAGGGGAGCACCCTCCCCTCCCCCTCTGGCCAGGGGCAGGGGGCAACCACCTTCGTGTCCCTTGCCAAGGCAACTGGGGAGCGGTCTTGAGGTTTCGGCCTTTGGCCAGGGGAGCTGGACTTCCCTTCGGTCTGCTTTGGGAGTGTTTGGCCACCGGCTGCAGGCTCAGCTCTGGCCTTGCGGCTTCTCCTCCCCAGAGCCAGAGCGAGAGGCCGGCCTGAGGCAGCTCGGCTGGTGGAAGGGAGCTCCTTCTGGTGGCAAGCCCATCCAAGGCCCTAAAGCCAGCAGGGCGAGAGAGGTTGGGCGTGGCTGTCCCCGGAGGGGGAGAGAAATGAGCTCCCCTGAGCCTCTTGCACCCTCTCCCATCTACGCACACGCACACGCACACACCATTCACACCCTGGGCTGACTCTTCTGCCCCTCCAGACATCTTCGTTGTGGTCCTGGCGGTGCAGCTGGCCGTCTGCCTCTTCTTCCTCTTTGCCAACATAGACGGACTCTACGCCCAGATGGATGTAAGCAGGACTGAGGGGTCAGGGTGGGCGGCAGGACTGGCCAGGGGGGCTGGAGGGAGATCCATTTCTCGGCCTGGCTGTGGCAGGGCCGGCCTTGCGCTGACCCTCAGGGCCGACCGGTGGCCTGGGAGGGATGCGTGGGGTATGTGTGCGAATCCTCTCATGGTCCCTCCAGACACAGCTGCAGAGGTCAGAGCAGCAGCCAGTCAGTTGTGTAGCTCAGCTTTCATCAGCAATGGAAAAATGTGTGTGTGTGTGTGTAGGCTGAATTCCAGCAGCCGCTTGTCTGTTGTCTGCCATCTCCCAGGCTTGACCCCCGGCCTGCAGCCAAGCTCCCCCCCCCCCGTTGGGTCCTGTCCATGCTTCAACTCTAAGGACCAGGAATTTGACCTGTGGCCAAATGGGGGGGGTGCAAATCCCCTCTAGGACCCCCCACCCCCACCCCACAGCCTGGGCCTCTCGCACATGCTTGTAATCCTGGATCCAAAGCTGGGCTGGCAGTGCATGATGGGAGTCAGTCCAGCCCCTGGGGGGGGGGGGGGGGCTCCAGGTTGGGAGAGACGACCCCCAAGAAGGCTGGGCTGCCCCATTACAGGGACTGGGGGGGTGGAGGGAGGGAGCCGAGAACCGGTCAATCACTTCCCAGGGGAGGCAGAGAGTCTTTGGCCAGGCCTGGGGGGGGGGGTGGGATGGGGTGGGAGCAAGGTGCAGCCCCCCCTCCCCCTGCTCTGACCCACTGCCGTCTCTCCCACCCACAGCTGGTGTGCACCCCCACCCTCTGGAGGGTCTGGCTGCTGGGGCTGCTGCTGGGGGCCTTCATCGCCTCCTTCGCTGTGGAGGTGAGTGGGGTCCTGCTCTGCCCCCCCAGCTGAACCCCCCCTCAGGATGACTTGCAAGAGTTCGGGGGGCTCTCAGTGGTGGGATTCCAACGCTTTCCCCACCGGTTCTCTGCCCTCCCGGTTTCTTCCAAGAACCAGTTCACCAAACTGCTCAGAACCTGAACCAGTGTGAACCGGTTGCCATCCAGAGTCCCAAGGGCTCCGAAAACCAGGGACAGGGGACGGGTCCCAGACTTGGGCCAGTGCGGCCTCCCCGGGAGTCACGTGACCCAGACTCAGAGGCTTGGCAACTGGCACGGACTTACAATGGTGGCGGAGTCCCCTGATCCCCTTTTGCGACCCCCTGACCAGCAAAATCAACGGAGAAGCCAGATTCAACTGCAGTGATTCACTTAGCAACGGTGGCAAGAAAGGTTGTGAAATGGGCTGTGACTCACTTAACAACTGCTTTGCTTAGCAGTGGAGATGTTAGGCTCATAAGTCAAGGACTAACTGTCCTGCAGTTCCTCTTCTGAGGGGCCCCCAGTCCGTCCCGTTCCACAGGCCTGGCTACCCTGCTTGTGGCCTCCTGCACTGCCTCCAGGCCGGGCAGACCAGAGGGGTGGGGGATGGGGACCTTGTGCTCCACTCGGCCCCCTGCTGACCTCCTCCCCCCTTCCCCCCCCTGCAGGAATGGCTGATAGAGAACCGGGCGCTCTGGCGGTGGCTGAAGGGGGCCGTGGGGTACCAGTCCAACAGCCGCTACAAGCAGCTCCAGCGGGCCCTGTGGCAGGACCCGGCGTGGCCCCCCAGCAACAGGACCGACTTCTCGGGCTCCACGGCCGTCCCCCTCGAAGGGCCAAGCCCCGCCTACACCAACCCGGCCTTCGTGAGCCACGAGCAGCCCTGCCACCAAGGCTGAGGCCGGGTCTCTGCTGGCAGCACGGCGGGCCTGAACTCGGAGCACCGGCCCTGGATGCCCTCCTGCCCCCTGCCCTGTGGGCTTTGGGGGCAACGGAGACCAGCTGGGAGATGGCTACCCTGGGGGTCAGCAGGGGGGAGGCAGGAGGGGGGAGGGAAGCCCCAGTGGGAGCCTGGGTGGAAGGCAGTGAGTCCACCTGCCCCGTTGGAGGGATGGTGCCAAAGGACAGGGGATGAGAGGTAGGGAGGGTCCCTAGGGGTCTTCCCTGCTAAGGCACAAGGATGCCTCACCTCCTGGGTGGGCTTGCTCTCTAGAAGCTTCCGTTGGGCAGCCCTGGGCCAAAGGAGCTCCTTTCTCCCTGAGGCTAGAAGGGGTTGCAGCTGCTCCAGGTCCCCCCCCCCCAGCCCTGGGACACCCTTCCTTGCCCTCCTGCCCCCCAAGTGCTGAGGCTGCCAAAGGGTCAGGTGTGAAGGCAGGTCCTCCGCCAGCCCCTCCCTCCTTGGATCTCGCCCCCTTCCTGCTCCCTTCCCCATCCGGGGTCCTTTGTCTCTGTCTCATCGTTTACAGCAAGCTTCTCTCCTGCCAGGAAGGGCCCCCCCTTTCCCCTCCTGGGGTGTCTCAGGAGCCTCCACAGCTATCACAGGCTGCACTTATGGGTGGCCTCTTCTGTGGCCAGCAGGGGTCAGGCTTTACCTGTGCTCTGGGGACCCCGGTGGCTCCCATGGGCATTGCAGGGGAGGGGCTGAAATCCGGAGGCTGCTGCTACTATTTTATTTGAAGTGATGTTTGTTCAATGTTGGGATCCAGTGGGGGCCTGCATTGATGATGATGATGATGATGAGGATGACGTAGTGGTCTGCTTAAAGGAGCAGCTCAGGGGCTGCCATCCTGGCCTTTGGGCAGAAGTTCATCTTCCGATAACATTTTCTGTTCCGGGAACATCAGAGAAAAATGATGTTGAATTAAATGCATCGGAGACACTTGCAGTCCGTACATGTTTTTCCCTGTGATCCTATGGAAAGTTGTAGCCTTTGCACAGGCTCTTTGAGCCCCCGGGTGAAGGTTGGGGTGAACCCCGCCCTGGGTGCAGGGCCTCGGGGCTCTTTGCCCAGGACCACCTCGGCTGCGCCAACTGGCAACTCTGTGTGTGTGTGTGTGTGACTACAGTCCTCCCCAGCCTGGATCTGAGCAGCTGGAAAAAGCCTGAGCCCACAAAGAACCCAGTGGACAAGTCTTAGCAATCACCCCCAGCACATTTCAAACAGCATCCCGGAAAATGTTATGTAGAATAGGATAGGACAGGATGGATAGGACAGGATAGAAGAGAAGAGACGAGAAGAGAATAATGAATAGAGTAGAATAAGGATTTGGATGGGACCTTGGAGGTCTTCTAGTCCAGCCCCCTGCTCAAACAAGAGAACCTATACCATTTCAGACAAATGGTAATCCAGCCTCTTCTTAAAAACCTCCAGCGTTGGAGCTCCCACAACTTCTAATTGTCCTCCCTGTTAGGAAGTTCCTCCTTAATCCCAGGTTGCTTCTTTTCTTGGTGAGTTTCCATCCATTGCTTCAGTGTTGCCTTCAGGGACTTGGGGGAACAGCTTGACCCTGTCCTCTCTATATTTATTTATTTATTTATTTTTATTTATTTATTTATTATCTAATTTATATGCTGCCCTTCTCCGGAGACTCAGGGCAGCTTACAGTCTTTAGAGCACCATGCTAAGTGCCCGGCAATAGCCTTCATTCCCTTGTATATGCCTGCTTATTACCAGGGCATTTTGGGCCCCCCAAGCAGCATTTTACAAAGTCAGCTTATTGCCCCCAACAATCTTGGGTCCTCAATTTACCTACCCCGAGAGGATGGAAGGCTGAGTCAACTTGAGCCTGGTGGGATTCAAACCGGCACTAATTGCAGGCAATTGAGCTAAGTGCTAGGTGATTAACAGCCTGCACCACCAAGGCCCTTTATACGCCTGTCACAGTCAGCAAAGGAAGGAGTGAACCTGGAACAGCCACCAAGCGCAGGATGGAACAGCCAGGCCCTCCGCAACCCCACCAACCAGATTTTTTGACAAGGGGGCAGAGAGATAAAAGTGGTTGGTTTATTCATTCATCCGTTTATCAAACGCATCTCTTGTGCGCCACAACCGGGCAGCTTAGAGAGAATTCAAAAAGAGAATGAAACCGTCCATGGTAGCTTCCAAAAATACCCCCACGTGTCACGAGTAGCAATAAAACCCCCACCAAGAAACAAACAATAAACGGAGCATAAAAGCTGAAGACACGGCATGAAAGACGCTCCCTGGAGAAAAGTTTTCAAAACTTCGGCCAGGATCTTTCACAGTGCGTGTGTGTATGTGTGTGTGTGTGTCTGTGTGTCTCTCTCTCTCTGAGTGTGTGTTGTGTACCTTGGTGCTCTACCAGGAAGCGCCTGCCCACTTCAGCCCCCCCTCCAGTGCCCCCGAATGTCCCCAGCTGTTTCTTCGTGTCCACCGAGTCAGCCAGGCTGGTTCTGCAGGGATTTGGGCACCAAACCAGCTTTACAGATCAAACTCCACACCTTAAATTCCACCCAGAGACCCAGATTGGGTCTCCCTCCAGGGCTTCTTGCTCCCAATGGCCGGGAGCCCAAAGGATTCCTGGCTAGTGGGCAGTTTGTACGCGGAGGACTCTCAGGGTGGACACCGGGGGTCCCAGCTGGCTCTGCTCAAGGGGGAACTGTGGGAGCCAGGCCCTCAGAGGAGGGGGGTCTCACAGAGGGTGGCAGGGACCTAGGCATGAAGCAGCCAGCAGAGACCCCGGCCACAATACGGCTCTTGGATCCCTGAGCACAGAGGATCCAGGCCAGGCGCTTCCTCTGATGCCCCAATCCTCCTGACAAAGAGGCAAGGACGGCTGCGAGGCCACCTTTCCTCCCCCAGGGGGGCCCACAGCCCCACACCTGCGGGGGCTCCTGCTGGAGGGACATTCTAGCAGGAGTGTCTCTGGAGAGTCTCTGTCATCCAGGTCACGGTTGACCCAAAGTTCCTCCTTCCAAAAGGCAATGGGATTGTCCTCATTTTCCCCTTGAAAACATTTCGCTTCTCATCCAAGAAGCTTCTTCAGTTCTGAAGAACAACAGAACCGTTTCAAGGAAAGAAACTTAAGGAAGTCCAGTTGCCTTTGGAGAAGCCTGTCCTGGCAGGAAGATGGCTACCCGGTTGGGCAACAGCTTTCTGGAAGGGCAGGGTTGCTTCCTCCACACCCGCCTAACAGTGCGCACCTTCTGCAGCCCACTCGACAATTCCTGGCCGAGGCAGCCGGAGGGAAGGAAAGCCAGGCAGTCTCCAGGCCAGGGCTGGTCTTCCGGAGAGGGAGATTGCGGAGGCAGCTGCTCGACATCTGCAGGCCTAGCTCTGCCCTTTCCACACACCAGGAAGTGCTGCGTCCTCTCTCTTACTCATGCCGGGAAAGAACCTGCAGAGGCCGCTTTAGCTGGCGGCTGAAGGTGGCGAGTGCCAGCTCCAACCTTCAGGGGATGCCAGACAAAAGGAAGACCTTCTCCACTTATTCTCCAGAGCACCAGAAGGCAGGACAAGAAGCCACGGATGGAAAGAGAAGCAGCCTGGAACAGAGGAGAAACTCCCTGACAGGGAGGACAATTAACCAGTGGAACAGCCTGCCGCTAGAAGTTGTGGGTACCTCCATCACTGGAGGTTTTTAAGAAGAGACTGGACAGTTACTTGTCTGAAATGGTGTAAGGTTTCATGCTTCAGCAGGGGGGTGGACTAGAAGGCCTCCAGGGCCCCTTCTAACTCTACTATCCTGTAATTGTATCCTTCTGGGGGTGGATTCCACCCCGATGGCCATTTCCCCAAGGGGTTGGCCCATGCAGGGAGACCCTTGGAGAGGAGGAGGAGGGCTTGATGGGATGAAGGTTCTTCTGTGCCCAATACCTGGAGGGAGAGTCTACCCATCATGGGAGGAAGTGCTGGGTGTGAAGAGTGGCAGGGCCGCTGCCCACACAGATGCCATCCCAGCCTGGGTGACTCAGCGGTGACTACCTGGCAGGATTGATTCTTGACAGCATTAGGGGAGGAACAACGCCAGGGTTGGGCCCTGGTTCTGGTTTGAGTAAGACAGGAAACCTGCCCTTAGTGGTGTGATAATGTATTGTAAATATTATTAGGGGGGAACTCAATTAACCCAGGAAACCTGATAGGACAGCATGATTGGCTGGAGAATTCTGGAAGTTGAAATCCATAAGTCTTGGGCATTAGACATCCTTGAGCTGTAACATCATTCAAGGAAGGTCAGCCGATCAGCACCACCCCCTTCTTTCCAGAATAGAAAATAGAACAGAATGGAGAATAGAATAGAAAAGAGCTGGAAGGGCCCTTAGAGGTCTTCTAGTCCAGCCCTCTGCTCAAGCAGGAGAACCTATACTATATCAGACAAGGGAACGTTTTGGTCCCTTCTTAAAAACCTCCAGTGATGGAGCATCCACAATTTCTAGTGGCAAGTAGTTCCACTGGTTAATTGTCCTCACTGGCAGGAAATTCCTCCTTAATTCCAGGTTGCTTCTCTCCTGGATGAGTTTCCATCCTTCACTTCTTGTCCTGCCTTCGGGGGCTTTGGAGAATCGGTTGAGCCCCCCTGGAGTGCTGCTGCCATGTCACTCGGATTCTTCTTTTCCTTAGACCAGCCAAACCCCAAACCTGCAGCCGTCCTTCCTATGTTTTCGTCTCCAGGCCTTTGGTCCCCTTAGCTGCTCTTCTGTAAAGTTTTCCCAGGTGGAGCAGGACCTGCGGATCCCCGAGTGGCGGATTGGCAAAGGCATCCACTCGTTGAAACTTGGGAGTCCCGTTCCCACATGTGACTCCAGTCTGTGCCTGCCCTCACACACACACACACACACACACGCACACACACGCACTTAAGGGCTTATATAACATCTGGAGGCTGGCCGATCAGAACAGGTTTTCTCAGCTCAGGTGATTGCAAAAATAGAAAGCGGGCATTCCACAACTCCAGGAGCAACATTTGGTGCGAGGAGGTGATCCTGCCTGGAGATCAAGTTTTGGCACCTGAAGTGACAACCGGCTTTCCTTCGTCCGAGGCAGAAGGGAAGGCCGGCTTCGATGGGGAGGAAGCCTCCGATGGACTCCCAACATGCCCTGCTCAACGAGGGGGAAGGACGATGAGATGGTAAGGGCAGGAAGGGTCACCCCCAAAGTTGCCCCCTGGCTTCTGCTAGCCTGACGCTGCCCACCCCACAGCCCACCGGATCCCCTCGAGCAAAGCAGCTCAAGGTCAGGGGCCGCTGTTTAGGGATGCATGGCCCCCCCCATCTCTCCCCCCAGCAGGAAGGCTGGCAGGTCTCTTTGTCAGGGGTTGGGTGGGGCTGGTGATGGGGAGGGGCGGGAGAAGTTGGCATTGTCCAGGCCTGGCCTCCTTCCCAAGCAGATCCCATCCCAGGTCCTCTTCCCTTCATTTCACTGCTTCAGGCTGCTCGGCGTGGGGGCAAATCCTTCAAAAATCCCCCCCCCCTCAATCCCCACTTGCTGCCGTTCAGCTGCACCAAAGCTCTTTGGGGTTCTTGAAAACCCCTTCCTGCCCCCTTGCAACTGCTGGAAGCAACGTTTTTTTTGGGGGGGGGGGATTATGCCCTTGGGGTGGTCCATGCCTGAATCCATGGGGGGATGGTGGCTTTTCTGCAGCTGGACGTTGTGAGTTCCCACAGCATGAATTCTGCCTCTTCTAGATCAGCAACAGGGGGGGCATCATTTGGAAAAGAGGCTCGTTCTGGAGCCTCCACGCAAGAAGACCCAGACAGGCCAACTGGGGCGGGGAAGAGAACCTCGGCAGCTCAGGGATGAATGGGGGGGGCGGGACGGGACTTCAGTGCTCCCTGAACAGGGCTGTTCTCTTGCGGACGTTTTCTGACCCATCTAGGTAACATCGTGAGGGCTAGAAGGGAGTGAGATTCACAGAGAGGAAGTGACTTGGAGGTTCTCGGTGCTCTCTGAGCTGGATGGTTTTCTTGCAGACGTTTCATGACCCAACTAGATAACATCATCAATGCTAGAAAGAAAGAAGAGGGGTTTACAGGTAGCTTCTCATTTGCTTCGTAACCCTTCAGAGGTACAAAGGCCCTGGAAAAAAAAGACCCCCAGCCCAGTCACGGGATCAAAAGGTGCTTCTTCCAGGCTCCCTGCCTCCTGCGCCTTTTGCAACCTCCCTGGGCAGCTTCTGTCAAGCAAAGTCTTTCCAGGGGAAGCTGGATTCACTTAACGACCTTGTGGTACACTTAACAACGGCAGGGGGTGGCTTAGCAAGCATGGCAAAAAAAGGGTGCAAAATCTGGTGTGACTCACTTAACGACTGCCTTCCTTAGCAATGGAAATTCTGATCCCAATTGTGGTCATAGGTTGAGGAATAGAATAGAATACTTTATTGGCCAAGTGTGATTGGACACACAAGGAATTTGTCTTGATGCAAATACTCTCAGGAACATTCGTTAAGAATCATGAATCATAATGTACAACACTTAATGATAGTCATAGGGTTCAATCAACATCAAATCATACTAGGAAACAGAGGATACAAGCAACAAAGTTACAGTCACAAGTGGGAGGGGATGGGTGATAAGGAGTGATGAGAAGATTAACAGTAATAGTAGTGCAGACTTTATAAATAGTTGGACAGCGTTGAGGAAATTATTTGTTTAGCAGAGTGATGGCTTTCGGGAAAAAACTGTTCTTGTGTCTAGTTGTTCTGGTGTGCGGTGCTCTATAGCGTCGTTTTGAGGGAAGGAGTTGAAACAGTTTATGTCCGGGATGTGAGGGGTCTGTGAATATTTTCAAGCCCTCTTTTTGACTCAGGGTGCAGGATGCAGGTCCTCGATTGAAGGCAGGTGGGTGGTAATTGTTTTTTCTGCAGGATGAACTGTAGCTTCAGTCAGAATTGGTGAGAGGGTCCTGGCTGGTTCCTGGGCTGGTTGATTGCTTGAGTTGCTAATTCCTGGATTAGGCCATTATGTTTATTGCTTGATTGTTTGCCAGCTGTTTATTCCCGGTAATCTGGGAGTTGCCAATCCAGTCACAATTTAAGCACTAAGCAACAGCCTCAACAAGGAAGCGCCAACCAACAATTTATCCCTGACAGTTTAGTGTCATAGAATAGAATAGAATAGAATAGAATTCTTTTTATTGGCCAAGTGTGATTGGACACACAAGGAATCTGTCCTGGTGCAAATGCTCTCAGTGTACATAAAAGAAAAGATAAATTTGTCAAGAGTCAAGAATCATAACATACAACACTTAATGATAGTCATAGGGTACAATAAGCCATCAAATCATACTAGGAAACAGCCAATATAAATCATAAGGATACAAGGGACAAAGTTACAGTCCTACAACCTGCAAACTTGATGAGTTCCCCTTCTATTCCCTCATCTGAAGATATTGAAGAGTCCTGGGCCATAAGACAGAACCTTATGGCACCCCACTGCTTCCTTCCCTCCATGTAGGTGTAGCACCATTAAGGACTACTCGTTGAGTATGGTTTGCCAGCCAGTTGCGAGTCCACCTGGTGATGATGCTCTTTTCTATCCCACTTTTTTCTATTTGTCTTTTCAGGCCGTCTTGCTAAGCTTAGCACAGAGTTTGCTTTGGGTGGTTTGGATTGGCCAGGCTCTACAGCCACAGGAATTGGGTCCTGCCATCCTGCCCGCCACCCCAGGCCAAGCGTGTCGTAGTGAATCAAGTTGTTGGTTCTCTGTTGCGCTTTGTATTTAAAAATGGATAAAATTTCCTTTGCTGAAATAAGCCCATCTGGCCCATCAGGATTACTGTCTGTCAGGATTACACCCTACCTTTACTCAGTGAGTAAGCCTTTGGCAGTTCCTGCAATTCCATGCACTCCGTGAAGGACTGGCTCGCTTCTCTCTGCAGTCCAGCTGATCTCTTCCCCCCGTCCTTCAACCAGGGCTGCTCACCCGCTCTCGCCACCCCCCAGTCCCCACCCCGAGGATTTTGATTTGTGTTGCACAAAAACTTGTCTCTTGTTGTTATGGAAGAGCTCCAGTTTTGCATGATGTCCCAGGGCAGAAAGGAAGCAGCCTGACTATTATCACACGCCTTAGAACAGAGCTCCTGAGCATAGTGAGAGTGCCAAGCGTAGCAGCAGATCCTCAGCGAGCAAGAGGGCTTCAGGGGAAACCTTCCTTTCCGTTGTGATGAGGGCGGCTGGGGAGGCTGCCAGGCCAAGAGCCCAGTGGAAACTTTTGACCCCCTGCAGGGCAAGTCTGGCCCATTTCGCTTTGCCTGCAATCTCCCTTTGGCCTCTGGGCTCCTTGGCCCTTAATGACAGGCCGGCCGCTTCTCTTCCTCGGGAGGTCCTGCCCCGGCTGGAATGCGACTGGATGGTCCCCGAGTGGCTGGCCTCCCAAGCCCATCGCAAGGCTGCGCTGCCCCGCTTGGGTGGAGGCCTTGAACCCGCCTGGTCCCTCTGGGAGGGATGGGCAGGAAATCAGTTTACAGTCTTTCTTGCCACAGTCATTAAGTGAATCTGGCTTCCCCGTTGCTTGTTGGAAGGTCTCAAAAGGGGATCATGTGACTCTGGGACACGGCGACTCTCCTAACTATGAGCCAGTTGCCGAGGGTCTGAATTTTGATCACAGGATCTCGGGGAGGCTGCTACGGTCGTAAGTGTGAAAACTGGTCATAAGTTGCTTTCTTCAGGGCTGTTGCTAAATGAACGGTTGTAAGTCGAGGACCGTCTGCATTCTCGAAAAGGTTCCCCTGCAAGAGTCGCAGACTGGAAGGCTTTGAGAAGGGCTGCCCGCCGGGCGCCATGCCTGGATTGCAGCCCAGAGGCAGCCACCATCCAGGAAATCCTGGCTGCTCCAACGCTGGAGGCTCTTAAGAAGAGGCTGGACAGCCACTTGTCTGAAATGGTATAGAATCTCCTGCTTGAGCAGGGGGTTGGACTAGAAGACCTCAAGGTCCCTTCCAGCTCCAATCCGATCCGATCCATTCCATTCTCCATTCCATTATTTTCATTTCAGCTTGAGGCAAGCTGGCAGCGGCTGCCAGGCTCAGGCAAGGGCTCAGATCCTGGGCAATGGGGGCAGAACTGGGTCGGGGGGGCAGAATTCCTCAAGGCCTCCTCTTTGCGAGAGGGTTTATGCCGCCTCTTGTGTCACATTTATCCCAACAGCCCTGGGAACAATTCCCACGTTCTGCCCACTTTGGGAGGGCACAAGCCACCTCTGCACAGATGCCTAATAAATGCTACCAGTCGTGATGCCAACCACTCGTCCTAACATAGGTTAGATTGACAGCTGATTGTGAGATCCCACCGCTAATAAAAAGGCACTGAAGCTTTTGTCTTTGGTTCCTTCCCAGCTCCCACTTGAAAATAGAAGGGAGGAAGGATGTGAGACTAGGCCTGGGCCAATGCCTCGGCAAGCTATCTAGGAGGCTGCGGAGAATCCTCGAGTTACAACCACAAGTGAGCCCCGCAATGACAGTCGCAAGTTGTGATGGTCATAAAGAGAGTCACTACGTGATTCTGCATCCGATTTTACGACTGTTTTTTGTGGCAGCTGTTATTTTATAAAGTGAAAACCGCAGTTGTTGAGCAGGTGCCTTGTTCATTGTTGGCTGCTTTTTGCAAAACATTGTCAGCCGTGGCCAGGTAACCACTGGGGGGGTGGGGGGAACTGCAGAGCAGTCTGGTGGCTGAGCACTCAAAACAGGGACAGGGCTGGGGGGGCAAGGGGGCACTGGACATCAGAACTTTGAAACCCTGGCCATAAACCTCTCTTTCACGTTCTGTTACAACTTAGGTTTCAGGCCACACATTCAGGAGTGCCCGTACTTGGGTTCAGGGCAGTGGTGGGATGCTACCGGTTTGCACTGGTTCAGCCAAACCGGTAGTAAAAAAAAGCTGGCGATCAGCTGAGAGGCGAAAGAAGAGAAAAGCGCACGATGGGCCCTCCCTCCCACCGGCCCCTGCGCTTTTCTCCTCTTTCTCCTCTCAGCTGATTGGCGCTGCAGAGCCTCAGCTGGTGTGGGGAGAGCTGCATGCCGGCGGCGTTAGGCAAAGCACACCCACCAAGCCACGCCCATCGAGCCAGGGGTAGAACCATTGGAATCCCACCACTGGGTCAGGGGCTTTGCCAGCTTGGAGGTCTTGGCTGGTTTTGCTCCTTCAAGCCTCACTCAGAACGCAGCAACCTGCCTTGGAGAGGAGGATGTGAGCTGCCCAGGAATGCAAGTGGAGAACCCTGATCTTGGCTTCCTTTAGAACCGGGGTCTCCAACTGTGGCCACTGGAAGACATGTGGACTTCAGCCCCCAGAATTTCCCAGCCAGCGCCTGCTTTAGAAGCTGGTTTCCTGTGGTCCTTCGCGCATCCTGGGTCTGCAAGGACAGGCACAGTGCCAATAGTTGAGGGGCTTCCCCAGAGAGGAGGAAGAGGTCAAGCTATTCTCCAAGGTGCCTGAAGGCCAGACAAGGAACAATGGGTGGAAACTGAACAAGGAGATAAGGAGGAATTTCCTGGCAGTGAGAGCAGTCAATTGGAGTTGTCTTCAGAAACTCTGGGAGCTTCATCCCTGGAGGTTTTTAAGAAGAGACTGGACTGCCCTCTGCCAGAAATGGTGTAGGGTCTCCTGTTTGGGCACAGGGTTGGACTAGATGACATATAAGGTCCCGTCTGACTCTGTTAATCTGTATATCTGTAAGTTACCAAGGGCTACCATCTCTAGGCCGGCGTCTCTTGGCTCTTCTTAGTTTAGCCAGGGCTGACGTGTTTTGTTTGCCTTCCACTTGATTGAAATTGTTCTTAAATATGCTTTTCCCCAGAAATGTTTGCCAATCTACAAAAGATTCTACTCCTTTAACAAAAACCCTTTCCTTTCTCCTCCTTTGCCTCACTGAGATCCCTCCCACGGCTACTCCCGAATGTTCCCCTTCCTTGCGATTTCTGTCCGCTTCCTGGAAAGAGCTCCTGTTCCTTCTGCCTTGTGAGCCACATGCTGCTAAAACTCTCGTTTGTCTGTCTGTCATCTTCGGCAGGGCAAAACGGCACAAAACAGGGCAGCAACTTCTGAACCAAAGTCCTTCAAGTGGGCTAATGTTCAGAAGGTGCCCAAAATTCGGGACTTCTTATTTCCTTGGGAGTGAAATTGGGGGCAGTTGTGGCTCTTCAGTGCCTCTGTGTCCCTGCACTGCCACAGTCAGCTCTGGCCATGGGGGGTGGGTCACTTCCATGCTCGCTGACAGCTTCCCACCAGCAAAATCAACCTGGAAACTGGCAGGAGTTGCAAGCCCCAAAGCCCCCAGGAGAATGAGTGGCCGCTGCTGGTTGAAGCAGGGCAGCAAAGAGGTGCACGAGCCGTGATGAGGGCTGGGAAGGGTGTGCAGGAGGCAGGGCGCAGGGCAGGGAGAGAGTACGAGGGGGTGAGGGGGCCCCTGAAGGAAGGAGTGAGGGTGAGGGTCCCAGGAGGCTCATGAGGGGACTGCACAGGCCGGGGAGGGAGTGTGAGGATGGGGTTCGGGAGGGGGGTGGGAAAGTGCAGAGGAGAGCAACTAGGACCATTAAGGGCCTGGAGACCGAAAGATAGGAAGAAGAACGGCTGCAGGGGCTGGATAGTTTGGATCGTCTGGTGCAGGGAAGGACCAGGGGGGACATGATAGCATCTTCCAGTATCTGAGGGGCTGCCTCAAAGAAGAGGAGGGGGGCACCTATTCCCCAAAGCACCAGAAGGCAGGAAAAAGAAGCAACGGGTGGAAACTGATGAGGGAAGGAAGCAACCTGGAATGAAGGAGAAGCTTCCTCAGAGGGAGGATGAGTAACTCCTGGAATGGCCTTCAGAAGTCGTGGCTGCTTCCATCACTGGAGGCTTTGAAGAAGCGGCTGGAGAGCCATTTGTCTGGGATGGAATAGGGTCTCCTGCTTGAGCAGGGGGCTGGACTAGAAGACCTCCAAGGTCCCTTCCAGCTCTATTCTGATGGATTGATTGAGGCTGCTCAGGAGTGTGCAAATGAAGGTGCACAGACAGGGGAAATTTACGAGAGCAACTTGTGCCACTTTCCCCATTGACTTGCTGTCTGCCAACTCCCGCCAAGGAAACTCCACGGGAAGCTCCCCTTTTCTGCTCCCATTGCCGGTGACCATCCTGTCGATCGGTTTAGGTAAGGAGCTGTCTCTGAAATGAGGACCCAACGGATCAGGGTCATCCAGCTTTCCTCTGTTTCTCCACTGGCTTGATTGAGATCCGGTTCTGGCCTGGTGGGGACAGTCTTGTGGCCGGAGGCTCTCAGGTCCTGCCTTCCCTGCAACTGTGAAAGTTTGGCTCAAAGCCCATCCTGCCTCTTAGCTTCACGGAGGCTGTGCTCCTGAACAGGGAGCCCTGCTCTCTTCCGCCTCCCTCCCGCTCCTCCTGGCTCCCCTGAGATGCTGAAGTGGGGAGTCAGCCGATGCCTTCGGCTTCCTTGGAGCCTCAGGGGCTGGCAGAGGAAGCCTCTCTGCCTCTTTCTACTGTGGGAGGGAGTGGATCCCATCCCGCCCTTCCTTGACCTGGGGCCAGTTTGTCCTCATGTCTGTGGAGGTTGCCCATCCTCCGAGGTCATGGTTGTCCCAAAGGTGCTTCTTTTTTCAAAAACAAAACAAAACTGGACTTTCTTGGGTTTTTTCCTTCTGGAGGCGACCCCCCCCCCGCCCCCCAACGAGCCCAGCCCAAATAGGCAGCGGAAGCCACCTGAGAGCCATGGCGGCGCAGTGGCTAGAATGCAGCATTGCAGGTTAATTCTGCTGACGGTCGACTGCCTGCAGTTCGAATCTCACCAGATGCAAGCCTTCCCTCTTTCCGAGGTCAATAAAATGAGGAGCCAGATGGTTGGGGCAAGAGGCTGACTCTGTAAACCGCCCAGAGTGGGCTGGCCAGCAGCGTGAAGCGGCATTTAAGGGCTATTGCTATTCTGAAGAAGATGAACTAAAGAAGCTTCTTGGATGAGAAGTGAAATGTCTTCAAGGAAAAACAAAGTTTAGTTGCCTTTTGAAAAAACACGCTTGGGAATTGCTGTGCTGATAACTTTCTGGTATGCAGAAATCCAAAACTGACCAACCAGGCAGGATTTGCCCAAAGCACTAAGCCTCTAATTCTGCTCTGTGTCCGTAATGAAAGACTGATTGATTGATTAAGCCCCATAAAAACTGAAGTCTGCAGTAGCCTCCAGCCTTTCACTCACCTGGCCAAGCCGGTTGGGTGGCCGTATCCATTGCTCGCTTGATCTTCACTTCCTCTCCAGGTTCCTGGAGTGAATTAAGCTGCTGAGTGGTATCTGAATTCAGACCATAGTCGGTTGGCTAATAACAGTCACCCAAAGGCATCTCAGCTTAACTGCTGTTCCTTTGCAATCATTGTTAGCAAATACCGTGGCCAATTTCTGGCTAGTTTTGCACCCAGCACACCCCAGATGCCAATCGGAGCAGTTTCACCTGCGATTCAGCTTAGCCAGGCAAGAGGCAGCTCCAGGGCCATTTACTGGACAGCAGCAAAGCCAAAACAGCTTCACATCATCCACCTTGAACTGCTTGTGATGCAGAGATTTCAGGGGGCCCTGGGAACAAGCCAGGGGCCACTAGCCCAGACTGTCCCAGTGGGGGGGAGCTGTGGTAATCTCAGCCTTGACCTTCGGTAGACATAATGGCAGAACAATAGAGATGGAAAGTAGGACACCAGGTAATTTTCGCACCCTGAGGGAAATAATTTGGTTTCTTTTTTTGAATTTTTTTTTTATTTTTTTACAACAAACATACAAATAAAACATAAAAACATAAAACCCTCTTTCAATTATTTACATGTAGTGTGTCAGTTGGTTACAATTTTTTATGCTATCCTTTTTTTTACCATTATTCATGAGTTATATAAATTCTCATCTTATCAATCTAGCTTGTGCTTATGTAATATCAATTATTAAACATTTATTTGACTAAACTATTTTTTCCTCGTTTTATACGAGATATTCTAAATTTCATTATGGTTTAATCTTATACATTCATCCAATGGTTATATATTTTATACTGTATTCTATATCAATCTATTAACTTTTATTATAAGGCTTACTAATCTATTTCTTTACCATGTCTTTTTATCTAACCATTGATAAAATAAATCCCATATCATATAAAATTGTTTATCCTCTTGTTTTCTAATTTCAAATGTCAATTTACTCATTTCGGCACAATCCATGATTTTTCTTAATAATTTCCTCCTGCATTGGTATTTTTTCATTTTTCCCATTCTTAGCAAATACAATTCTAGCCGCTGTTAAAACATTTACAATCAAATATTTGAGTTCTTTACAATATATTTCCGGTATAATTCCCAATAAAAATATCTCAGGTTTAAAGTCTATGTGTTGTTTTGTCATTTTTTCCAACCATATGTGGATTATAGTCCAATATCTTTTTGCATCTGAGCATGTCTACCACATATGGTAATATGAACCCGGTATCTGATGACATTTCCAACATTTATCCAATTTATTCTTGAAAATCCTCACAATTCTCGTCGGGGGTAACTGCCACCTGTAGAACATCTTATACAAGTTTTCTTTATATGTAGTTGACATTGTCATTTTATAATTTTGAGACCACAATTTTTGCCATTTATCTAAATCAATCCCATATCCCAAAATTTTCCTCCACACAATCATTGTTTCTTTAACTTGTTCTTCCTCTAATTTAAACTCCAACAAATGTCCATAAAGTTTTTTGATTACTTTTTCATCAGTACCTGTTAAAATTTTATTTAAATCAGTCTACTTATCATAAATGCCTTGTTTTAACATCTTTATCAAATCTAGATTGTGTTTGCAAATATGAAAATCAATTCATTTTTACACCTTGTTCTTCCAACGCTTGCATAGATTTAAGTTCACCCTTTTCATTCAATATCTCACCATATCTAACTGTTTGTTCCTTTTTATATATTATTGGATAAGAAAAAGCTTCAATAGTAGATAACCATAGTGGCATTTTTAAGTAATATTGCTTTTTTATCTTCTCCCAGTTTAGGAAACAATGCTTCTCGAATATAATGTCTTCTAAAATACCCCTGCGTTTTAGTTCCCTTATACCAGAGGAAGGCATGCCACCCTAACAGCAAGTCATGTCCTTCTAAATTCAAGTCTAGTATTCCTTAATGTTATCCACTCCTTTACCCACATCAAACTCATTGCTTAGTAGTATAATTCCCAATTGGGCAAAGCAAATCCTCCTCTTATTCTTGCATCTTGTAGCAATTTGAGTTTTATTCTCGCTTTCTTCCCCTGCCAGATGTATTTTAGCACTATTTTGTTTAAATCTTCAAAAAATTCTTTCCCTAATCTGATTGGAATTGTCTGGAATAAGTATAAATTTCTAGGCAATACATTCATCTTAATTGTAGATATTCTTCCAGTCAGTGATAATTGTAAATTTTCCCGTTTTATCAATCTGTTGTTTGAATTTAAGATAGTTATCCTCCTTAAATGTGCTACATCTTGATGTTATATGTATCCCTAAATACTTAACTTATTTGTGACCTGGATCCCCAGAACTTCCTCCAATTCTTTCTTTTGTCTTGCTAACATGTTCTTTGTTAAGATCTTTGTTTTATCTTTATTTATTTTCAAACCTGCTACTTTCCTATACTCTTCTATCTTTTCTATCAATTTGGGTGCTGACTCCAATGAATCCTCTAATATGAATATCAGGTCATCTGCAAAAGCTTGTAATTTATACTCTTCTTTTTTAATTTTCATTCCTTTTATTTCTTTTTCTCTGATGTTCCTATTCAGCACTTCTAGTGTTAACACAAACAACAGAGTTGACAGTGGACAGCCTTGTCTGGTTCCTTTTGTTATATCTATAAAGTCTGTTAACTCTCCATTTACCATAACCTTTGCAGTTTGTTTATATCGTTTCTATGGCTTGAGTAATTTTTTTACCAAAGCCCATTTGATCCAAGAATTTGGTTTCTGAAGACAACCCACCTAACAATCTTGCACCCGAAGATGACAAAATTAGGAAACAGATGCATCTAATAGAATAACAAAATAACAGAGTTGGAGTCACATTCTCGGACTGTGGCCTCCTCTGGCTTCCTCAGACTGGGGAACCCCTACAGCTGTATTTGTGCAACATGCAATGCTGGATTAATCTTAACCCTGGTTAAGATTAGGTTTGGTGCTGTCGTGTATTGTACGAATCCAGTCCAATGGCTGGTTTTAAGTGAATTCTGTGATTTCCACATGAAAATTCTCCCCATTTTTGTAGAGTGTCTTGAAAGTTTCCTGTTTCAGAATCAAATCCAAAATCCACACAGTATGCAAGACTCAGTGGCTTCCCAGACATATTTTATGTTGTTGGGAAATCTATTTGTTGAATATACAGGTAGTTGTGTCAAGCACAAACAACCAGGCCCACACATGGAGGCCCAATTAAACGTAATTATTGCTAAAAGCTCTGCACAGGAATCTATTCCTACTCCCATTCTATTCCATTCCATTCTAAATTTATGGTCACTGCTGGTGAGAGACAGATAAGAGTCCCTGGAATTCAAGGGAGGTTGGACTTCATTTGCTTGCAGCTATGCAGGGATTCTAGGCCGGTTCCCTCTTTCCCCCCACCCCCAGGTCTCTCCTCCTGCTTGTTGGCTGCTTTGAGAATAGCCACAAGGCGAGTTTTCGGGAGGGTTGAGCCTTGGCGCTGACTGAGCGGGAAGGGCTCCCTTCACGGCAAAGTCTTTCTTCCCAGGAGGTCTTTGGCTACAAGACCGAGGGCTTCCGGAGGGCCCTGTGCCTGGCTGGCTGCGTCCTGTCCTGCGGAGGCCTCCTGCTTCTCTTCCACTGGAAGCCCGAGTGGGACGTCTGGGCCAACTGCCAGCCCTGCAGCTTGGAAGAGGCCGATGTGGTGCTGCTCAGGAGCACGGTAGGTGCCTCTTCTTCTTCTGAAGCAACCCGATTCCCTTCGTGGTCGTCTGTGGAAGTCCCAGCAGAGAGAACTGCTGCTGCTTCTGTGCAACCCTTCCTTAGGCTTCCTATCCCCCGGAGGGCTTCTCTGTCTTCGGAGGGAAGCCACGGCTTCTACAATTCACGACTGGTTTGTTTGTTTGGCAAAACGTTCATTCGTTGGGCCACGAGATCGTCCTGTGTTGGAACTTGTAGAAATCCAAAGATTGGGCCGGTGGGAAACTGAGTCCCCCACAGCATTCACGGCTGATTGGTGGCTTCTTCCTTATTCTGATCTAATGCTGGATACTGGAGCCCTTCCACCCTCCTCCTCCTCCCTTTGCTTCTATAGGAAAAGGCTCTGGCATAATTTTAATGCTGTAAGTTGTCCAGGGTCCCCTGTGGTGAGAGGGTGGCAAATAATGAATAAGTAAGCCAGAGGCTCTGGGTCTCCACCTCCTGCTGGAGGGATTAAACCAGCCCTGCTCTAATGGGAAAGGCCCCTGACGGATCTCCAGGTCCACCCAGCGCCTCCCTCCCTCCCTCCTTTCCCTTCCCAGGACGAGAGTAAGAGGTTCACCCGGAAGCAGGTGGTCTCCCTCGACTTCCAGGCTCTCCTGGACACTGAAAAGTCGGAGCTGAGCTTCAGCAGAGAAACGCACTCGATCCTCTGGAAGGCCACCAAGAGGCCGGACATGAAAGTGAGCCCAGGGCCCAGCTGGGAGCAAGGGGGGAGGGGTGGGGCTGCTGGTGCTGCTGGTGGGGGGGGGGAGCACTACCAAGAGCCTCCTGCTCTCCCTCCTGCTGAGCAAGTCCCATGTGGCACAGCCTGAGGCTGGAGAGAGGCGCAAGGGAGCCACCGGGACCTGTGAAAACATTTGCAGCCTCCCTCCCCCGCGAGGCTCCTGCCAACCTGGCCTGCATTCCCTTCCCGGTTAAGACCTCCAGGTGCCCCACCGGCTGAGGGCCCAGCCAGGGTCACGGCGGGGGCTGCCCCGCATTGCCTGGTGTGTGTGTGGGGGGCTTCCAGAAGTCACCTCTGGGCCCCCTGGCATTTCCTGGTGCCCTGCAGGGCGGAGGAAAGGGCAGCAGGAGCTCAGCCTGGGGAGGGTGAGGGGGGCTCTGGTCTCCCTGAAGGACACGGACGACCCTCCCCAGGCCTGGCTGAGGGAGACGAGGGGAGGCCGGCTGGGACTCCCCCCTCCTAATGTTTCCGTGATGTGTTGCTCTTGTAGGGGAGGTACATCCAGGTACAAAAACTGCGCTACCTCTGGGATTTTGCTGAGAAACACTTTGCTCGTGTTGGGTGAGTTTCCCGCTTCTCAAGAGGAGGAGCAGCCGGAGCCCCCCCCCCCCCCCATGCCCAGTGCCTGCAGGCTCCCTCTGGCTCCTTTTCCAGGTCGCTGGAGGACAGCAACACCTGCTACCAGATACACCACCGATTTGGAGAAGGGCTGGAGAGGAGGGACAAGGCCCTCAGGTAGGCCCCCTCCCTGCAATCAGCCCCCCCGCCCCCCACCCCCTCCTTTGCTTCTGCTTCAAGCAGGGATCGCAGGTTGGAACGGCTGCAGGAGCCCAGCGGAGAACTCCATCCGCCAGAAGGAGAGCTCCAGGCAGCCTTGCCGCCTAAAACAACTGCAGCATTAGAAATGTTCCCCTGCAGGTTGTACGTGGTTGGATGCTGTAAAGGTTGCATTGAAATACTTTCTCAAACTTGAGTCTGGCCAAGCATCACATTCTCAAGCAGACATATAGCATGGATGGATGCACATTTGCTTCCTTCCTTCCTTCCTTCCTTCCTTCCTTCCTTCCTTCCTTCCTTCCTTCCTTCCTTCCTTCCTTCTTTCTTTCTTTCTTTCTTTCTTTCTTCTTTCTTTCTTCTTCCTTCCTTCCTTCCTTCCTTCCTTCCTTCCTTCCTTCCTTCTTCCTTCCTTCCTTCCTTCCTTCCTTCCTTCCTTCCTTCCTTCCTTCCTTCCTTCTTCTTTCTTTCTTTCTTTCTTTCTTTCTTTCTTTCTTTCTTTCTTTCTTTCTTTCTTTCTTTCTTTCTTTCTTTCTTTCTTTTTCTTTCTCTCTCTCTCTCCCTCTCCCTCCCTCCCTCCTTCCTTCCCCTCCCTCCCTCCCTCGTTCAGTGAAAGCAGCCATGAACAGATGTGGGTGGGTGATTATTTTTCCAAGCGCAGAGTGTTGCAAAGGAGCTTGTTGGTCCAGAGAGGAGGCAGGAGGAAATGCCCTCACCCTGATCTGGGTTTGGTTCCTCCCTCCGAGGGGTGAGCCCTTCTTCCCCACTTCTGGGCTGGCTGGGGGGGTCTCTGCTGCTGTGGGGCCTGAGGCGGCTTCCCCTCCCGCCTTGCAGGAGCTCCATCTGTGGCCCCAACGCCATCGAGATCGAAATCCGCCCCGTCTGGAAGCTGCTCTTCAAAGAGGTAACGGCCGGTCTCTGCCCAGCCTTTGGGGGCCCCCAGGGAGGAGCCTGGGGGTCTCGGGCACAAAGCCTGGCCCCTTTTTTCTGGGAGGCAGAAACGAAGAGTGGGAGGAGCAGCCTGGGGCAACCGAAGGGGTTTCTCTTCAGGGGCCGGGACGTTTTCTCTCCGGGAGGCAGGAACACCAGGCCTTCTTCCCCAAAAGCCTGGCTCTCCCTCGGGAGCTGGAGAGAGAGGACGGTGCCCGCTGCTTGGGATGCTCCGGGTCCCTTTCAGCAGAGCCAGCTCAGCCGTGGGCGCTGGGAAGCAGCGAGGGGCTTCCTGGCAGCTGAGCCCTGGCAAGGAGGCCGAAGTCTGGTGGCACCTGGGGGTTGGCGCAGGGCTGGCTGGCTGCTGCTCCGGGTGCAAGTCGGACCTGGCTTGCAGGGCCACAGTGCCCTGTGGAGGCCATGGGTGACTTGAGGATGCCAGCTTGCCCTGCCAACGTCCCGGCTGCTGCGGCTGCTCTCCCAAAGGGCGGTTGCTGCAAGGCAGAGGCTCTGCGGGGGCTTTGGGGATGCCCCACGGCTGCCCTGGAATCAGGCCCGTGTCCTCTGCCGGCAGATCCTGAACCCCTTCTACGTCTTCCAAGCCTTCACCCTGACCCTCTGGTTCACCCAAGGCTACATCGAGTATTCCTCGGCCATCGTCATCCTCTCCGTCATCTCCATCAGCCTCACCATCTACGACCTCCGGCAGGTGAGCTCCCCCCCCCCCCCCGTTCATTTTGCTTGTCCGATCAACGGCTTCCCTTCCTCCAGAGCCTCCAGGCAAGATGGCCCTGTGAGGGAGGCCGGGGAGAGGGAGGGGCCGGTCAGTCCCTTCCCTCAGGCCTTTCTTCAGAGGCGAGTGACCTGCTCAGGGGACTCGGCACTTCCTGGGCTGCAGTGCTGCCTTCTCCCCTTGGGGGTCTGTGGAAGGAGCGGTCTCCCCCTTTCTGCTTTCCTGCAAGGGCCTAGCAGCATCTCCTTCCTCCTGGGGCTGTTTGTGTGTGTGTGGGGGAGGCATTTTGCATTCTTGCCTTAGCTCACTTCCCCCAATTTGCTTTGGGGAAGGGGTTGTCCCTTGTGTGGACAGCTGAGAGACCCACCACCTGTCTCTGGATCCTCGTGCATCCTGGAGTTGAGTGAGCCCCCCCCCCGGGTCTCTGGAACAGGCCTGGGGCCCCTGAGAGCCCAATGTCCTCCCCCTGCCCCGAGTTTGGCTGGGGATGAGAGGGGGGTCTGTCCCCTTCTGTGGGTGCCTTGGCGGGGGGGGGAAGGGGGGGAGACTGATAAAATTTGGCCAACCCCTCCAGGACCTGGAACCAACCTTCTCTTGCCCCTGGGGGAGGGGGAGGGGGGCAGGGAAGAAAGAGGCAGCCAGAGCCAGAGGCAGCCTTTCCAGCCCTTTGAGCTTCTCCCCCCTCCCCCCCCCAGCAATCCATCAAGCTGCACAATCTGGTGAAGGAGCACAACCAGGTGCTGGTCACCGTCTGGACGAAAGGAGAAGGTGGGTGCGATGACCCCCCCCCCCATATCCCTGCCCAGCCCTTTGTAATGACTGCTGGCCCAGTGGGGAGGGGACTCCCCCACTGACTCCCTGCCCCCTCAAGAGCCTGTTGTGTAGGCAGAGCGCCTCCTTCCGGGTGGCCAATAAAGACCCCCAGCCGTTTCCTTCCCAAACTACGGCCGTCCCTGGAGCCACCAGCCTCTCCTGCCGGAAGGGCCTGAGGGGAGCGGTGCTTTCGGTCCAGGGCTGCATCCCTCCCCCCTTTCTGCCCCTCGCCAGGCCGTTCCACCGTGGAGTCCCATCACTTGGTCCCCGGGGACCTCCTCCTCCTGGAAGGCCAGCGGTTCTCCCTGCCCTGTGACGCCATTCTGCTGGAGGGGAGCTGCGTGGTCAACGAGGGGCTGCTCACAGGTACAAGCCAGCCAGCCGTGCATCTGGGGGGGTTCTGCTCCCCCCACAGCCGGTGGGTCTGGTGGGCGGAGAAGGGAGTCTGGCAGGACCCCCAGAGGTGCTTTTTCCAAAGGTAGCTGGGCTTTCTTAGTTTCTTTCTTGAAAACATTTTGCTTCTCACCCAAGAAGCAGCTTCTTCGGTTCTAGAACTAGCTCAGAACCGAAGAAGCTTTGTGGATGAGAAGCGAAATGTCTTCAAAGAATAAGCCAAGGAAGGCCAGTTGCCTGAAGCATCTTTGAGGTGACCGTGGCCTGGAGGATGGGAAGCTCCACAGACGTTGACTCTCCTAGGACGGACACTGGCGGGTCAGTGTGTGGGTGTACAGGCCCACGCTGTGGGCAGTCAGTGGGAACGGAACACTGGAGGTCTCGGGAGGGGGAGGGCTTGCACCAAGGGGCCACTGGGCGGCTGCGACTAACCCCCCCCTCCCCCTCCCCACTGCCTCTCCTCTTTGCAAGCTGCTTCCGCCGCCGGAGGCGTCTTTCTTTGAAGCTTCTAAGCTTCCTGTTTGAATGGATGGATGCTTTATTGGCCGAGTGTGAATAGACACGCACGGAATGTGTCTTGGAGCATTTGCTCGGAGACCCACCTGCGGACGCCCTCCCCCCCCCATCTGTGGGTCTAGTGGGCGGAGCAGGTGATCTCGTTTCGGTCTCTTCCCACACTGGCGTGGAGGGAGGGGCTTCTCTCCGGCCCCCTCAGCCCCATTACCCACCTTGTCTTCGCCCGGATCGGACTTCGGCTTGTAGTTTCCTTGGCGCAGCTGCTGGTACTTTTCCACGCCCCCTGAGGTCCCTATGGGGGAGGGGGGGGGGGGTCCTGAACGGTGTGGCTTTCCATGGCCTTCAGGCGAGAGCGTTCCCGTCTCCAAGACCGCCCTGCCTCACTCCGACAACACCCTGCCCTGGAAGGCCTACGGGACGGGCGATTATCGGAGACACGTCCTCTTCTGTGGCACGGAGGTGATCCAGACCAGGCGGGCAGGACCAGGGCCGGTCCGGGCGGTTGTGCTGCAAACAGGTGAGTGCAGAGCCAGCTGCTTGGCTGCTCTCCTTGGACACGGCACGGGGGGGCGGTGGGGGCCCTGGTAGCCCCCGGGGGCATATGTGGGATGGGGAGAAGTAGCGTCCACCACCAGATGGAGGGAAATTCTGCGCTCAACCCTGAGAGTGTAAAGAGGCGCCCCGTGGGCAGTTATGGCAACTTTATGCCCAGAATTCTGGGCATTGAAGTCCACAGGTTGTAAAATTGCCACAGTGAAGCAGAGTGAGAGATTCCTGGACTTCAGAACCAGCGCAAAGAGATTTATGGCCTTTTACACTCACAACATTCCTGATTGCAGAGCTGGCCTTAGAGTTCTCAGGTAGACAGGAAGCTAAATTGTGACTTTGACTCATAGTTTCTTGATGAAGTTTTCTTTTCCCTAAAAATCTAGAACTCTTTAACACTTTTCAGTTAAGGAGCAAGTTGGATCTGAGGCACCTGATTTTTTTTAACCATCCAGTCTGAGCCTGATCCCTCCATCCTGTTGGCCAACCACTTTCAGACTTTGGCCATCCACCCTGCCTCCAAAATCCCCAGACATCTTTGCAGAAGTGGTTCTCCAATTTCTTCTCGAAAGCTTCCAGCGATGGAGCTCCTACGACTTCTGATGGCAAGCCGTTCCACTGGTTGATTGTTCTCACTGTCATGAAGTTTCTCCTTAATTCCTGGTTGGTAGACCACACTTGGAATATTTGCATCCAGTTTTGGTTGCCATGATGTAAAAAAGACATGGAGACTCATGGAGAGTGCAGAGAAGAGCAACCAAGAGGATTGGGGGACTGGAGGCTCTAAAATATATAAAGACCGGTTGCTGGAACTGGGTTTGTCTAGTCTGATGAAAAGAAGGACTAGGGGGGACATGATAGCAGCCTTCCAATACCTGAGGGGCCCACTATTCTCCAAAACACCTGAAGGCAGGAGAAGAAGCAACGGATGGAAACTAATGAAGGATAGAAACAACTTAGAATTAGGGTGAAATTTCCTGCCAGTGAGGACAATGAACCAGTGGAACAGCCTGCCACCAGAAGCTGTGGCTGCTCCATCACTGGAGGTTTCTAAGAAGAGATTGTGCAACCACTTGTCTGGGGTGCTACAGGGTCTCCCGCCTGAGCAGGGGGTGGACTAGAAGACCTCCAAGGTCCCTTCCAACTCTGCTACTCTGTTCCTCCCCTGTGGTGGCTGCCTCTTTCCCTGCAGGCTTCAACACCACCAAGGGGGACCTGGTGAGGTCCATCCTGTACCCAAAGCCCCTGAACTTCCGGCTCTACCAGCAAGCCTTCCAGTTCATCACGGGGCTGGCTGTGATTGGCATCCTGGGGATGATCTATGCCATCTGTGTGTACGTGATCCAGAAGGTGGGTCCCAGAAGCAGACCCCCCCCCCCTTTGGCGCTGCCAATCATCCCCTCCCCCGATGAGGGCTGCCTTCCTGGGGAGGGGAGAGCAGGGCCTGGAGGGGCCCCTTGGCTGACTCTGCTCACCCCACCCGCCTGGTGTCCTTCCCCAGCAACCGGCCTCGGACACGGTGACCATGGCGCTGTTGCTGCTGACGGTGCCCGTGCCCCCGGTTATCCCGGCAGCCCTGACCACCAGCATCGTCTACGCCCAGCGGAGGCTGGCCAAGAAGAAGATCTTCTGCATCAGCCCCCAGAGGATCAACCTCTGTGGCCAGATCAACCTGGTCTGCTTCGACAAGGTGGGCCTGGGGCCTGAGGCTGGGGTGGGTGCAGCTCCCCTGGGGGAGGCTGGCTGGCTCCTGGCCTGGCGCTGCTCCAGGCCTGACGGACGCCCTCAGGACTGGCTGCCCTTGGCAAATAAGCGAGAGGGGCCCCCAGAAGTGGCGGGGGCTCCATCACTGGAGGTTTCTAAGAAGAGACTGCACAACCTTTTGCCTGGAGGGCTATGTAGGTTCTCCTGCCTGGGAGCAGGGGGCTGGACTAGAAGACCTCCGAGGCCCCTTCCAGCTCCGATGTTCCATCATCCAGATGAATTAATCAGGGGAACAGCTTCCTTCCAGAGGTCGTGGGTGCTCCATCAGTGGAGGTCTACAAGAAGAGACTGGACGGCCATTGGTCTGAAACAGTCTAGCGTCTCTTGCTTGAGCAGGGGGGTTGGACCAGATGATCTCTGAGGCCCCTTCCAACTCCATTGTCCCGTCAGCCACCTTTCCCTTCCACCCTGCAGGATTCTCTTTTCTTCAGAGCTGCTCCCCTTGTGAGAAAAGCCCCCCCTCCCCCTCTGGTCCTTTGCTTCCACTCATAAGTGGAAATATTCGTCAAGGTTCAACCAGGGACAGACGTATGTTTAATGTTGGCTTTATTTTTGGGCACATTTTTCTTTATAATTTCTTCTTCTCCTTGTTGTGTTTGTAACTTTGGCCTTTGGCCTTTTTGTTTTTCTGTTCTTGTCCTTTCTAACGTTTTATCCTCCAAAGAAATAAAATGAAATATTAGAGCCAAACCCAATAGAGGGGCAGCTGTGCCTGCAGCCCACCCTTGTTGGGCCTAATCCTGGCGCTTTCTTGAACCCAGACAGGCACCCTGACCGAGGACGGGCTGGACCTCTGGGGCGCCCTTCCTTGCCAAAGCCAGAGGTAAGAAGTGTGGGGAGCCACCTGACCCCGGATTCAAGGAGGCAGAAGAGGGGAAGATTGCTGGGGATCCCTGGGAGCCTGGGAACTTGCAAGGTTGGCTGCTGCCTTCCAGTGCTCCTGCCAGGCAATGAAGCCCGGCATTCCCCTGCTAGCTGCCCAGGGTGGGTGGGTGATGGCCGGGCTCACATCTGCCCAGGGAGTCAGCTGGGAAACTGCCTTTCCCAAGGGAGCCCCCGCTCATCCCCCCTGCCCCTCAGCTTCCAGAGCGTGCACAGCTTCTCGGGGACCCCGTTGCCCTGGGGCCCACTCTGCAGAGCCATGGCGACGTGCCATTCCCTTTTGCTGCTGGATGGGAAGATCCAGGGGGACCCGCTGGACCTGAAGATGTTCGAGGGCACAAACTGGGTGAGCCTCATTCCTCTGCGGCTGCTTCGGACACGCCGGGCGTTCTCCTGCCCCTTGTGTGTGGGGAAGTTTTGGGAAGGGGGAGAAGCTGCCCTCCTCTTCCTCCTCCTCCAGCATCCTCCCTTCTGCCCCAGTGGCTGCTGTGAGCCCCCCAGTGACATTCCTGCTGGCGCCACCCATTGGCACGTTTCGGGATGGCACAGAGAGGTTGGCAAGGCAGCCACTCTCCCCTTTTAGCTGCAGATTGCAGGCTCCCTGCAGAGCAGGAAGGGATGATGGGATGGGAAGAGGCTTCCCAGGAAGGGAACAAGGGGTCCCCAAACCGTTCATCTTCAGGAGGTTTTCTTGGCTGGACCAATTCCTCTGGGGCATCCATTTGACCCATCCGTTGACCGCCAAGGGCAGCCCTGCACTCCAGCTCAGCTCTTTGCTCCAGGGAAGGGCAGCTGGGGAGACCCGTCGCCCTGAGGATGCTCCCTAGTTTGATAATACCCACCTGCAGGGAAAGCACCACACTCAGAGAGCTCCTCTCTTCCCTTCTGGCACTGACGATGTTACCTAGTTGGGTCATGAAATGTCTGGGAGGCTCAACTAAGGGAAACTCAGCCAATCTCATTGTACATATGTTGTGCACTGACAATAAAGGTTTGAACTGGAAGAAAACCACCACCTCCTCCTCCTCTTCCTAACTTCTAGCACTGATGATGTTACCTAGTCAGGTCATGAAATGTCTGGAAGCTCAGAGGGCACCCAGGATCTCACAGTTCAACTGTTAGCCAGAAATATTCTCTTCTCTTGGCACAAACCCTTTTATTCTAGCAGGGGGCAGGATAGAGAATGGATGGGGGGCTGCCAGGGTGGCACAGCTCCTGCTGTGGTGCTTGAGGGTTTCTCAGCCAGTGGCCTCTGGCTCTGGAAGCTCTCAGGGACCTTCTGGGAACCAACATGGTTCCACATTCCGGCTTTCTCCAGAACGTTCTTCCATTCAAGAGGAATTTCAAACCCAACGGCAGTTGCTCTGGATTGTTTGGGGGGATTCCAGACCCCTCTGACATCAGAAACAGGTGGAGGTTTTGCTCGCTGGCACACGGTTGGCACAGTGGCTGCCTGCCTGCTGCATTATGTCCCCAGGGCTGAGGAAGGGCAGCCTGCCAAATTCACGAGAAAGGCTGCTCTTTAGGACTAATGTTGACGTGCTTCGCCCCAGGCCACACCCTGAGTCTCAGGTGCCCCTGGTTTAACTCCAGGAAGTGCTTCTCTGCTGGCTTGCCATGTGCTAGTTTGAGTGAAGGGCTGGTTCGGTCTCGGTTGGCTTCTTTCTGGGGCCGTTTGTTTAATTTTGTCACACTCAATTGCAACATCTTTCCCATTTGCACTAACACGTGAAGTAACTGCACACCCTGGGATTCTGGGCGGCTGAATGTCCTGTTTCTCAAGAGGTCAAGATCGGAGCTTTGGGGGGGCGGGTGAAGAACGAGTTTGGCGAGGAAGAGAGCTTGGCTGGGGCTGGGGAAGCACTCAGCAGAAGCTCTGAAACAGAGCAGAGTTTCCTGTCTGAAATGGTCTAGGCCAGGCCTCCTGCTTGTTCAGGGGGTTGGACTAGAAGACCTCCAAGGTCCCTCCCAGCTCTGTTTTTCTGTTATTCTGCTAAGACGAAGGAGGAGAGGAAGTTGGCTGCTGGCCTGGGATGAGACGGTACATCTCAGAGACCCCCAGAGGAGATCCTGTGGGAGAAGGGCAAGGCCTCGGCCGGATTAAGAGGAGAGGAGGCTGCCTTCTGCAGGGGAGGCTGCTCCTCTCAAGGACTTCGGGAGGGGGGCCTTTTGGGTCACCCCAAACTGGCAGGGCTTGACCCCCAGCCTGGCCTTATACCCTTAAGGGGCTCAGCCAGGGTGACCGGTCAGGAACTGGCCTGCATCAGCGTAAGAACTGCAACGGGAAGGCCGATGAAGCCTCAAGACCGGAAGATCTCAGATACTTCAGCTTGGAAATGAGGAACTGAGGAGGGGAAAAAAATTCCCGACAGAACAATTTACCGGAGGAACGGGAGTTGCCTTCAGAAGTTGAAAAGGAGAATGAGGGGTGACGTGAGAGCAGCTTTCCCGTAGTTGAGGGATCAAACTGTTCTCCAAAGCCCCCAAAGGCAGGACAAGAAACAACGGATGGAACCTGATCCAGGAGAGAAGCAACCTGGCACTAAGGAGAAACTTCCTGACTGTGAGAACAATTAACCAGCGGAACAGAAGTTGCCTTCAGAGGTTGTGGGGGCTCCATCACTGGAGGCATTTAAGCAGAGATTGGATGGACATTTGTCCAGTATGGCATAGAAGGTCTCCTGCTTGAGCAGGGGGCTGGGCTAGAAGACCTCCAAGGTCCCTTCCTACTCTGTTATTCTGCTCTTCTGTTTACTTCCAGACCCGGCCAGTCCGAAGGAGGGGGGTTAGGAGGAGGTGGATCCCCAAGGGCCAAGAGCCCCTTGGGTGGCAAAGGGTTGGGTGCAAATTAGGGCTTCTCCGTCAGTGCTGGGACGGGCAGGCTGTGTACCTTCCATGCCCTGAGCCAACTGCACAAGTGCACAATCCTGTATGTACCCAACCCTCCCTCTCTCCCCACGTCATGCTGGTTTCCTGGAAAACAGCCACACTCAAACCCCTTTCAATCACGTCTCAGACACAACCGGTTCTTTGGAAGTCACAGGGCCTCCAGAATTTAAAATAATAGCAAGACTTTTGTGGTTAAAATATACAGATAACAGAATAACAGAGCTGGAAGGGACCTTGCAGGTCATCTAGTCCAACCCCCTGCCCAAGTGGGAGACTCTCCACCATTTCTGACAGATGGCAGTTTTTTCTTGAAAGCCTCCAGGGATGAAGCTCCCACAACTTCTGAAGGCAACTTCTGTTCCATGGGTTGATTGTTCTCCCTGTCAGGAAATTCCTCCTTATTTCCAGGTTGAATCTCTCCTTGTTCAGTTTCCATCCATTCTTCCTTGTCTGGCCTTCGGGTGCCTTGGAAAATAGCTTGGCCCTCCTCCTCCTCTCTGGGGCAGCCCCTCAAATATTGGAAGATGCTCTCCTGTCTCATCTGCTCCTTCTCTTCCCGAGACTAGCCAGGCCTCTTGCAACTGTTCTTTGTATGTTTTAGCCTCCAGTCCCCTCATCATCCTGGTTGCTCTTCTCTGCACTCTTTCTAGAGTCTCAACCTCTTTTTTATAATATGGTGACTAAAACTGGATGCAGTACTCTAGGTGTGGTCTTACTAAGGCTTTATAGAGTGGTATTAGTACCTCCCTTGATCTTTGCTCTCTCTCTCGCTCTCTCTCACGCACACACACGCACACCTCATCCACGCTTCTCCTTTTCAACTAGCCAGAGGGACAGAAGCCACCAAACTTGCAGGGGTGTGTCTGTCATTTTGATCCCCCAGAGTCCTTATTTTGTTGACTCTCAAGACTGTCAACTGGGCTTGTTTTGTTGATTGACAAGCTGGTAGCTGTTAGTTAGTAGCCCTAATTAGTAGCCCTAATCTGATTTAAGTGACTCCCCCCCTTTGTTTCTTTAAGGGCGTTCTTTCTTTCTTGACTCCCTCCCTTCAGTGAAGGTTTAGATGAGATTCCTGGGCTGTTCTGCCCACCCTCCTTACATGCTCATCCCAGGCTTTGGTTATGGAGCAGCTGGGAGGCCGTTCCTCCAGTCTCTGAGGAAGTGGTGTCTCTGGAGACTGTCCATCATCCAGGCCATGGTTGCCCCAAAGATGCTTTTCCAAAAGACAACTGGACTTTCTTGGTTTTTTTCTTAGAAAATGTTTTGCTTCTCATCCAAGAAGTTTCTTCTGTTCTTCAGACTTCCTTCCTTCCTTCCTTCCTTCCTTCCTTCCTTCCTTCCTTCCTTCCTTCCTTCCTTCCTTCCTTCCTTCCTTCCTTCCCCTTTCTTTTCCTTCCCCCTCTCCTTCTCCCTCTCTGAAGAACTGAAAAAGCTTCTTGGATGAGAAGCAAAGTGCTATCAAAGAAAAAAGAAACCCGAGGAAAGCCCAGCTGCCTTTTGGGAAAGGACCTTTGGGACGATTTGAGGACAGGGGCATAACCAAAGTCACCGTTGGTAACACACTGACTCCTAACCCAACGGCAGCCCCTATCTTGTCCCAAACAGTATTTATCTTCCCAAACTACCTGGGATAAGGAGCTAAACACTACAAAGGCTTCCATACAAAGTTTCCTTATTGGCTTGTATCAGGCATCCTCAAGATATAACTCACAGTCATGCTGAGATTCATCTAATGTCCAATCTTTGCATTGTCGTCTTCATAGTGTGGAAAGATAGTTATCTTCATCCCATAATGATACAGCCAGGGGAGACTCCAGCACGATGCTGGGGTCCAAGTAAGAATGAACAAAACTCCTCCCAACCCAACCAGAGGTCAATTCAGTGACCAATCAGGAGTACAGATGTGACCATATGACATGAACTACATCTCCCATGAGGAAGGCATTCCCTTAAGGGGACAGCTCCCATTCCCAAACTAACTATATATGGTCTAATCAGCACAGCCCCAAGTCCCCAGGCTGAAGCCTTTCCTTAGTCCTAACTGGACTCTTTCCGAAAGCAGAGCCGGGTTTCCAGCAGGCCGAATTCGTGCTTTCTGCCCACACCAGAGGCACAAGCCCCCCTGGCACGTAGCCTCCAGGCCCCCCTCTAATGCTTCTGGTTGCTTTTCTCCCACCAGGAAATGGAAGAGCACCAGCCGGACAAGAGCAGAGCCAGCCTCCCCGAGTCCTGCCTCCTGGTGAAACCGGGCCCTGCCGCCTCCCCAGTAAGCCAGTTCTCGCCCCCCACCCCCTTGTGCCCCTAGAAAGTGGGGCAGGCAAATGAAAATGGCAGAGGGTCTCCTGCTGCAGCAGGGGGTTAGACTAGAAGACCTCCAAGGTGCCTTCCAGCTCCGTTCTGATTGATTGATTGACTGGTGGAAGACCAGGGAGGGGCGGGAATCCTCCGACCAGGAAAGGAAATCTAAGCTCTCAGCCAAACCTCCTGGAGCTCCTTTTCTGCCCAGGTGCAGTCAGGGGACAAAAAGGCCTGAGCATCGGAGCAATTATGGCCCTACTATGTAGTGCTTCTATGGACTGAAGCCAGCAGGTGGGGGCAGCTCCCACCGGGGAGGGTCTCTGCTCAGGTAATCGGCAGTTAGAGCTTCGGAAGTCAGGAGAACGGCTGAAGGGCACCGGGAGGCAGGCTGGCAGCGGAGCCCCCTGGGCCCTCCTGTGCTGGCAGCCAAGAGCTGGGACTCAGGGGCAGCAAAGCCCGCCTCCGTTTCAGATGGAATTTCTCCCCCATCGGATCTCCCAGCCCATAATAGTCCCGTCTTCTCTAGACTGAAGGTGGGGGCCCACAGCTCCTCTGTTCACCCCCCTGCCGAAGGCTGGCTGGGGGAGAGCGGAGCAGCCGCATGCAGGGCAGCAGCCCTCCATTTAACAGCCCTTCATTCAGTGGACATCCACAGTTACGACGGCACTGAGAAAAGTTATTGGGTTTCACACTTACGACCGCTGCAGCATCTTTGTGGCCACGTGACCAGACTGTGAGCGCTTGGCAGCCGGCATGTGATTGTGCCCGTTGCCTTGTCCCAGAGTCAGGTCATCATCTCTTGCCACCTTCCGGTAAGCAGACCATGGGGGAAGCTGGATCCGCTTAACGGCTGTCTGATTCACTTAACAACCGGGGCAAAAGTCACTTAACAACGGCTTTGCACAGCAACAGAGATTATGGGGGTCAATTGTGAACGTAAGTCAAGGACTGACTGTATTAGTGACTGCAGCCCCAAATTGTCCTATGGGGGCCATGAGCAACGAGGCTGGCAGTGCCCCCCCAGTCCAAGGTCTCCCCGTGCCACCTTCCAAAATGACCGGGGCTTCTCTGGCCCCGGACTCTCCAGCCAGAGCAAGTCGGGCTGTCAGAGGAGACCAGGGTTGGAGGCACCAAAACCGCAGAGAGGCCCAGGAGAAAGAGGTATCCCCAGAATATCAGAGTTGGGAGGGACCTTGGAGGTCATCTAGCCCACCCCCCCGCTCGAGCAGGAGAGTCTATTCCTTCTTGGCTCTCCCAGAGGGCATCCCCTGGGATGGCCAGGCTTCTTTCTTCCTCCAGATCAGAACTGGACTTAATCCCCCCCCTCTTCCACGAGGGCCCTGTCAGGTCCTGAGCTTAGCTCCAGAACTGAAGGTCACACACAGCTGTGGAAGTCCAGCCTTCTTTTCAGGAGAGGCTTGTGCAGGGGGTTGGACTAGAAGACCTCCAAGGTCCCTCCCAACTCGGTCACTCTGTTTACAATACACTCTTTACGAAACCACAGCCATAAGGGCAGCTGGCTCCTTTCTTTGCCTCAAACAAGCTTTTGTTCTGCTTAAAATCCCGCCCTGGCAAACTGATGGGCAGCCTGTGGAAGTTCAGCCTCGGCCTGCCCTGATGCCCCTCTGCGAGGGAACAGGAGTTATGGATGCTTATGTAACCTGACTTTTGTGGTGTATAAGTTGCAGTAACAGGATCTTGCAAGCCCGGAGGCACTCCTCACTTCAAGAGAACTGGGAAGGGTTAGCTCTGAGACGTGTTCTCCAATGACATGTCTTTTGTAAGAGCATTGTCTTGGGGATGACTTATGTAACATTAACATTGGAAGGGACCATGGAGGTCTTCTAGTCCAACCTCAGGCAAGAACCCTACAACATTCCAGGCAAACTGGAAGCCTCCAGTGACGGAGCAGCCACAACTTCTGATCCCCTGGTTGATTGCCCTTCCTCCCGGTCAGGAAGTTTCTCCTTAATTCTAGCATTGCTTCCCTCCTTTGATGAGCTCTGTTCTCCTGCTGCCTTCTGGTGCTTTGGAAAAGAGGTGGACCCCCCTCCTTCTGTTCCTGGGTGATTCCTGCAGCTGCCTTCTCCCCCCTCCCCAGGCCCCCGTGGAAGGGATCCTCATCCTGCATCAGTTTCCCTTTTCCTCCTCCTCGCTGAGAATGTCGGTCATCACCCAGGAACTTGGGAAGGGCGGCTTTGAGCTCTACATGAAGGGAGCCCCCGAGACGGTGGCCAGCTTTTGCCAAGAGGCGACAGGTAAGGGAAGAAGAACCAGCAGCCTCAGGTCAGAGGGGATCCCCCCTCCGCGTTCAGCCCACCCACCAGTCAAGGAATGGTGGGGTTCCTCTTGGCAGACCCACAGGGATCATCTTAGCACCCCTGCAGGCCACGTTTGGGGGTGGAATTTTGGAGATGACCGGGGGGGGGAGGGGGCGTGGCAGCCTTGGGTGGGGAGTAGTAATAGCAGTAGCCCTTAGACTTATATGCCGCTTTCCAGTCCTCTCTAAGTGGTTTACAGAGTCAGGAAAGAAAGAAGGAAGGAACAGCAATAGCACTTATATATTACTTAATAGTGCTTTACAGCCTCTGTAAGTGGTTTTACAGAGTCAGCCTTTTGCCCCCAACAATCTGGGTCCTCATTTTACCAACCTCAGAAGGACGGAAGGCTGAGTCAACCTGGAGCCAATCAGGAGTCAGCCTGCAATGCTGCATTCGAACCACTGGGCCACCAGGCTGTAGCAGGTCCTCTTCACCCCAAATTGAAGCCTCTCTTGACCTCAGCTGTCAGGAGATAGGAGCGTGTGCCTGGCAGCCCTGTGGCTGGGGGTGGAGTGAAGTCAAGGGAGGTAGAAGCCAGGGGGCTGGGTGGGGGGCCCTCTATGGCCGATGCCTGACTGAGGAGCAGACCCCACCCTTCCCCCTCTTCGTTCCTGGGAGGCCATTCACACCAGCAGAAGTGGTTGCAAAAAGAGAGTCCTCATCCCCTTAACGGCATGTTGCACGAGATAATGTTCTGTCTTCTTCTGGAGGCTCTCGTGCAGCTGTCTGGTTTGCTTCCTTGGGCAAACGAGAAAGTGTTTTTTAATTTACTTTATAATTTTTTTGGCTGCCCATCTTATTCTGAGTGGCTTACAGTCATAAAAAATAAACCTGAACAAAGATAAAGGCCTAAATAAAATAAAATAGCCGAACACAGTGGCCCAATTGAAGATGAGGAGGGGGGAATCAGTTAATCGATCAACCCCCTCCCCCTTTCAGTCTTCAGTGGTTTATTCAGGGCAGTGTGAACTTCCTGAGCTTTTCTGAGGCACCACGGAGGGTCCATTGTTCCATTGGCGGCTTTTCCGTCGTTGCTGACTGGACCACATGGGGGCCAGTAGAGGCACCCTCTCTCTGGGGTTGCCTTCCTCCAGCTCCAATGGGGCCACTCGGCCAGGATCCGAGAAAGGTCCAGGCCCAGTTTGAGACTCCGAGAAGGTTGAAAATCCAGGATTGATGGGCCGAACATCCGGGCACGGATTCCTGCCTGCTTGGTGGGGATGGAGGAAGATTTACAGGCTGCTCCGGGGCAGAGAGTCCAGCCTGGGTGGGAGACAGAAGGGCCTGTGGCTGTGGAAGGTGCAGCCGCTCTGCGACCCGCTTCCCCCACTGACTGCAGCCTCCCTCTCTCCGCCAGTTCCGAACACCTTCCAAGCTGAGCTGAGACGCTTCACGGCTCAGGGCTTCCGCGTCATCAGCCTGGCCCACAAGGAGCTCGAGCTTCCCCAAGGAGCCGTCTTCAGTGACCTGGAGAGGTGAGCACGCAGAGGGGCAGCCGCAGCCCCCTCTGGCCCCTCACAGGGGACCCAGGAGGAGCACGGCAAGGCCCCACTGCCCAGCTCGTATCCTGGCCTCTCCGGCTTGTCTCCAAGGCAGCTGGAGAGGAAGAGCAGGACGTAGAAGGCGGCCGCTCGGGGTTCAAAGGGCCTTGGACGTCTTCTAGTCCAGGAGGCCCTGCTGCACCATTCTGGACAAAGGGTTGCCCAGCCTCTTCTTGGAAACCTCCAGTGAGGGTGGGGAGAAGGAAATGCTTGCAAATCTCTCCATGCCAGCACACCATGCTGGCCACCTCTGGAGCACATCTGCATACCTCCCACCCCATTATCTATATTCCTCTACCTTAAAAAGCCCCGTCCCTTGCAACTGTTGGAGCTGAATTTCCTTGCCGTATCTTCAAAGAGAAAGGCCCCCCAATAGGCCCTGCTCCAGGGAGGCCCATGCAGGACAATGGGGACAAGGAGCCAGGGGGGTGGCTTTTGCCTCCAGCTGTTGTGGCTGCTCCATCACAGCCGTTTCTCTGGGATGATGTAGAGGCTCTCCTACTTGGGCAAGGGGTTGGACTAGAAGGCCTCTGAGATCCCTTCCAACTCTGCTCTTCTGCACGCTGTCTTCTGTGAGCGGAGGACAACCCTCGTCGCCTCTTCCCTGCCTCTCCTTCTCACAGGGAGGAGCTGGAGTCCGGCCTGACCTTTCTGGGCCTGCTGGTCATGGAGAACCGCCTGAAGAGCGAGACCCGGCCGGTCCTGCAGGAGCTCCGCCAGGCCCGCATCCGGAGCGTGATGGTCACAGGTGTGCTGGGAAGGAGACCCTTCAGCTGGAGGGGGGGGGAGCTCAGCCCCTGCACAGCAGCTGAGGGGGCCTCCTGGATTGACCAAGTCATCGTCCAGTTGTTCTAACTTGTCCCACTTGCCTTCTGGGGCAGGAACAGGTAGAGGCGGCTGACCTCTTATTTATTTATTTATTTTTTCGTATTTCTATACCGCTCCCTCTCCCAAAAAGGGACTCGGGGCAGTGTACACACTAAATAAATAAGGTAGTACAGGTAACAGAATTTAAAATCAAAATTAAATAAATATGTGATTAGGTCTCAATTAGCTAAGAATAAGAACCCTTATTAAAAGTTAAAAAACCCCAAAAAGGGACTCGGGGCAGTGTACACACTAAATAAATAAGGTAGTACAGGTAACAGAATTTAAAATCAAAATTAAATAAATATGTGATTAGGTCTCAATTAGCTAAGAATAAGAACCCTTATTAAAAGTTAAAAAACCCCAAAGACCCTTATTTGGCCAGACCGGCTTGTTTGAACAGTAAGGTCTTAACTGCGTGCCGGAAGGTTAGGATGTTTGACATGGCTCGTATCAGGTTGCCAGGAATCCCCTCCCCCATTCCAGGTGCTGCTTTGAACTACCCACTAGCCATGACTTCTCTCCTCAGCCCCCAATTGCCCCCCACCCTTTTTGCTTCCCTCCTTTAACAGCTTCAGTTTTATTTTATTTATTTCTTTTATTTTGTCAAGCGATTATAAGATAACAGGTATAAGAATAAACATAGTTATGAATACATGGATACCTATAAGAAAAATAAAAGAAGCAATAGGACAGGGACAGTAGGCACATTGGTGCACTTATGCACGTCCTCTACAGACCTCTTAGGAAAGGGGAGAGGTCAATAGTAGACAGTCTAAGGTTAAAGTTTTTGGGGTTTGGGGAAGAAACCACAGTCAGGTAGAGGATTCCAGACATTGACCACTCTGTGGCTGAAGTCATATTTCCTGCCATCAAGTTTGGTGTGGTTTACCTTGAGTTTGTATCTATTGTGTGCTCTTGTGTTGTTATGGGTGAAGCTGAAGTATTCATTGACAGGTAGGACATTGCAATGTATGATTTTATATACCATACTTAGATCAGACCAAAGACAGAGTAATTCAATGTTTTCTAGGTCTATAATTTCAAGTCTGGTGGCATAAGGTATTCTACAACGAGTAGAGGAGTGGAAAACTCTTCTTGTGAAATATTTCTGGAGTTTCTCAACTGTGTTAATATCGGATATGTATTGTGGGTTCCAGACTGATGACCTGTATTCTAGTATTGGTCTAGCAAATGTTTTGTATGCTCTAGTTAGTAGTGTGATATTACCAGAGAAGAAGCTACGCAGGATTAGGTTAACAACTCTTAATGCCTTTTTGGCTATGTAGTTACAGTGGGCTCTAGCACGTAGATCATTTGAGATGAGTACTCCAAGGTCCTTTACAGAGCTTGGATCATCAACAATGTCTTGACTATTCAGCCTGTATTTTATTTTCTGATTTTTTTCTGCCAATATGTAAGACAGAGCATTTATTTGTTGAGATCTGAAGTTGCCATTTGTTTGACCATTCTGATATATAGTCAATATCTTTTTGAAGGGTAGCAGTATTGTCTGTGGTGTTGAATAGCTTTACATCATCAGCGAAGAGAACGCAGTTGCTCTTGATATGATCCCAGAGGTCATTTATGTAGAGGATGAAGAGAGTTGCTCCTAGGACTCAGCCTTGGAGTTCCAGAAGGGCCTTCTAGACTTCCTCCACTTTCCTTGACTTCCAAAACCGGAAGTGCAGCTCTCAGGATCATGGTGTGTGTGTGTGTGTGTCTGAAGCCACAGTGGGAAGGGGCTGCTCTCTTCTGACCTGGGCTGCCAGGGAGAAATGCTGGAATCCTGGCCCATATTTAGTTATTTGGGCTCCAACCTCCTGGTTATTTTAAAAAAGATCTGGATTTTTGGGAGGGTCCTTGGTGCTTTTCTGAACTTGGTTGTTGGTTGCAGCACAAATGATGTTGCTTAATTTGGGTCATGAAACATCTGCAAGGAAACAACCAAGCTCATAGACCACCAAGGACCCCCCAATTCTCCTCCTTCTCCTTCCTCACTCCCTTCTAGCACAGACGGTGTTCCCTAGTTTGGATCATGAAACGTCTGCACGGAAACCATCAGGCTCAGAGAACATCAAGCAGGGTGGGATGCTAGCGGTTCGGGCCGCTTCTATAGAATCAGTAGCTCTGAAGAGCAGCAGACACTGAACTGGTTCACTGCGCCGACCTTCTGCTCGTCTGTTTGGCCCACCCGCCTGCCCGGGCTCTTACCTGTCCTTTATTTCCTGCTTTTTCAACCTCAGATACTTTGAGGAGGAGTTTGAAACGCTGCGCTTGTCAGCTGTCCGAGCAGCACAGCTGATGGGTTTTTGCAAATGCTGTACACGCACATGCAAAACGCACTTTCACCGAGCCGGTAGTAACAGCGGTTGAATCCCACCCCTGGCACCAAGGAGCCCTCATTTCAACCCTGAGCTGCAAATATTCTCCTTTATTGGTAGTTGAGCTTTTGCTGCCCAGGACATGATGTTGGGCCTCTGGGAGAGTTTGCATGTCCAGCTCCAGATGTGGTGATAGGCGTGTTTCCTATGGAGGGCTGTCTCCTCTCACCTCAGCCTCGCTTGTCCCCAGGCGACAACCTCCAGACGGCCATCACCGTGGCCAAGAGCTCTGGGATGCTTCCCAGCACCAGCCAGGTGGTCCTGGTGGATGCCCAGGAACCGGAGGATTCCTGCCCAGCATCTGTGACTTGGCAGCTGGTGGAGGAGGAGGAGGAGGCGCCCTTCATCGTGGGCAAAGACAAGGTAGGGCAGCTACCCAGAGGAGAGGTGGCCCAGGAAGGTGAGCAGGAAGGGCTTGGAGGAAGAGGAGGAGGGTGTTGGCCTGGGTTGCTTGTGGGCCAGGAGGGGGCCAGGCTGGCCACGTTCCTCATCACCTTCTTAGGAGGAGACCATGTTGGTCCTTCTAGCCCAAGTTTCACAGACTCAAACTGGGGAGAGTGTCAGGCTCCAAAACCCAAGAAAGACCCGTTATGAGCTTTCTAAGCAGAATTCTTTTATGGCTCCTCCCCTCTGGACAGAATCTTGCCAGGCTAAAGCATTCTAGCTTTCCCGTAAGCCAAGGCATTTACTCTGGGAACCATTAGGGAGGAGCCGTCTTTGCTACTTTCTCCCATACAAATTCTTTGAGCTGAGTTGTCTCTTGCCCTTCCCCCTCCCTCCCTCCCGGGGATCCACCTCAACGCTACATTCATATCAAGCCCTGCTTTCAGAGGAGGGAGGGGGACATGGGTCTGCCCCTATGACATGGTGGGGGGAGAGAAGATTTGGGCAGCAGCTGGAGAGAGCAGAGAGAAAGTTCCTTTGGCAATCTTGGGATAATTAATTCACTCATCGTTAACTGGCTCAGTCTCGGGCCTTTTTGTTTCCATGGTAATTGAAGCCTGTTTTTCAGGACTCCCGTATCACCCTAGAGGAGCCCAGTGCCCAAGAGGAGGGCGACAACTTCCACTTTGTCTTGAGTGGGGCATCTTACCAGGTGCTGGCCAAGCACTTCAGCAACCTGCTGCCCAAGGTGAGCGGGGAGGGGGCCTCCTTGCTGTGGACCCCGAGTGGGGAGTCGGTTCCCTTTTCTTCTTGATTTCCCCCCCCCCATCGCTTCCAGGGCCCCTGGCCCACCTGCCTTCCTGCCCACCCTTTCTAGCCAGCTGGGTGACCATGGCCTCTTTCCTCCCACAGGTGCTTCTGAACGGAACCGTCTTCGCCCGGATGTCTCCGTCGCAGAAGTCCAGCCTCGTGGAAGAGTTCCAGAAACTCGAGTGGGTCCCTCCTGGTGATCCAGGGAAAAGGGGGAGGGGCTGAGTGGGCGTCCTCCCTCCCCACCTGCCCCCATGTGGCTCTCCCTTGCAAAGTGCTGCTTCCGATGACCTCTAGGGGACCCTCTTTCCTGACCGGGGCCCCAAAGGGCTGCTGTGAAAGTGTCCGCTGGGACCCGCCCTGCCCTCCTGCCCCAAAAGGAGCCTCATGTCACAGCAGTGAGGTGCAGGCAAGGGAAGGAAGCAGGCAGGGGAGCAGGCTGGGTGTCCAGCAGAGGAACCAAGAGCCCCCTGGAAGGCCAGAGAGGAGCTGGGGGAGGAGCGGAGAGAGGGGCTGCCCACCCACGGACCACCTGGGAGCCCCGGAAGGGTGGCAGCCCCCTTTTCACTCTGAAGGGAGGGCCTGGGAGGCAGAGAACGCCTGCCATGGGTGTCTCTGCCCGGAGAGACTGAGTAACTATCTCCTTCTCTTCCTCCTCCTTCCAGTTACTACGTCGGCATGTGTGGGGACGGAGCCAACGACTGTGGGGTAGGAGAAAACTCCAGGGACTCTGGGGAGGGGAGAATGTTCTCACTCAGGTTGCCACTCCACCTGTCCTGTTCCCCCCAATTGGAGGCATCCGGGCAAAACTAGCCTGCCAAAACTCCCACCTTTCCAGAGGTTTAGAAGTGCCTCTGCTTCCAAACCCCCAATGCCTCACAGGGGGACCTGTTGTTGTTTCCCAGGCCCTGAAAATGGCCCACGCCGGGATCTCCCTCTCCGAGCAGGAGGCCTCCGTGGCTTCCCCCTTCACCTCCCAAATCCCCAACATCGAGTGTGTGCCGGCCCTGATCAGGTACGTGGTGTCACTGGAGGATCTCCTGTCTGAGCAGAGGGTTGGAAGGGAATCCCTCTGTTTCTATGATCCTGGCCATGGGGTTAGACTAGAAGACCTCCAAGGTCCTCCCAACTCTGGTATTTTGTTATCCTGTTATTCCCGGGGGTCTGTTCCTCCAGAGCTGGCTTGGAGCCCCCACTAGCAGAGGGGCCACTGGGTCCCACCCCTTCCTCTCCCTTCTTTCCCGGGTTGCCCTCTGCATTCCTTCCTCCCTGGGGGAGTGGGGTGGGGGTTGAGCAAGGGGGCTGCTGCTTTCCTCTACTAACCCTCCCCTCCTCTTCCGATGCCAGGGAGGGCCGGGCTTCTCTGGTGGCCTCCTTTGCTGTGTTTAAGTACCTGACTCTCTACGGCATGGTCCAGTTCATTGCTACTGTCCTGCTTTACTGGGTAGGTATGGGGCGGTGCTGGGCATGAGCCCTAAGGGGGTGGGGACAGCGGCTCCTAAGCTGGCGAAGACGCAGAGACACCTGGGAGTTGAGTCCTCCTCCTCCTCCCTCCGAGCACTGAGGATCTTTCCTAGTTGGGGTTGTGATAAATGTCTGCAAGGAAACCCCCAAGCTCAGAGATTTCCAGAGGGGTCTTGGAGGGTTCTCCGTTTCCATGCCAACCTTCTGCCAGAAAAATAATTGGGGGTTCCAACTTGAAATGTTACGTGAAACACGGTCATCAGGCCCTTTTTTTCAGTGCTGTTGTAACTTTGAACAGTCAGTATAAATGACCTGTTGCAAGTCGAGAACTACCGGTATCCACATCACACTAGGATATGAAATACAGTCTGAAGTATTATAAACGTGTAAACCTAAACTACAGGTGCTGTTTTTTGCTTCTTGGTCAGTTAAGAAGTCAGCCGAGTCCTCCGTTATCGGCACTCTGACCGGATTGACTCTTTCTCGGCCCCACCGTCACAACTCCGTGATGGCATTTTGCCCCTCTTATAGGGGGAGGGGTCTGCACGGCTGCCGTGCAGCATTGTCCGTATCGCAGGGGCTGAAGAGATCCAGGTGGTATTTCCAAGGGAAACGTGGCCATTGGGGGGAGGCCTTTTCTCTGCAATGTTGTTCCCACGCACAGTGCATGTCAAAATCATCTTCTACAAGCACTTTAGCATTAGGAATAGTTGGGATCTGCTCCCGTTTCACTCCAGCCAGGCTACGCCAAGCAACATTGGCAGCTGGGAGTTGCCAACCACATTGGTGGTGGTTTGTGTTGAGCTCTCCTACTTCTGGACGTTTAGCCCCAGCCCAGAGAAACAGCAGGAGGAGCTGGCCGGGGGACAAAATGGTCGGAAGCTGAACAGGAAGCCTGGGGGAAAACCCCGGCCAACATCTCCCACCTATTTCCCATCATCACCAATAACCTTCAGGTGTTCTCTGAGGAAGGCGGGGCTTTCTCTTCCTTGGGGGAGCGGCAGGTGACTCAAACCCGGCAGCTGGTGTGTGGGAGCCCTTTGAATCTCCCTGTGACTCTTGGGGAGCCTGGACTGAGGCAATTGGAAAAGCCTCCCTGGGGTTTGTGTTCCCCTTTCAGCAACTGCAGATCCTGGGGAATTACCAGTTCCTGATCCAAGACATCGGCATCACCCTTGTGGTGTGCCTCACAAGTAAGCAGCTCCGTCCCCGGGCACGCGGGGCTGCCTTCAGGCCAGCTGGGAATCTGGGGAGGTGCCGCCCAAGACACAGGCAGAGCGGCAGGGCAAAGCAGGAGGGGCTGCCCCTTCACACAACGTGCCTGAAATGGGTTTCCTGGGTTCCCACGGAGTGATGGTTGTGGGAGGTCTGGACTCAGCCGTGGGTGTAACCGCTGCTGAGGTTCCCTGGCCATCACAGGCGGAATGTGCAGACTGGATTGGCACAAAATACCCAAACAAGCTGGGCATCCTCTCTGAAACCAACGGCCAGTCTTTGCTCGCATCCACCCAGATGGCTCCCAGCTGGCCCTCCCTTGGCCTGATCTCACCCCGCAGAGCCCCGTCAGGAGAGGCAGAGCCAGGACAGCGTTGCTGGCCTCTCTCTTGGGCACGGGCACCCCAGGGAACAGCTCTGCTTCTCGCTCCCCCTCCCCCCCCGCCTGAAGGAGGGTTGGGTAGGAACACCCCCTCCAGCAAAGTGGGGTGGAGAAGGGACTCACTTTTCCGTGGGGCACCCAGAGATCCTCTGGAACCTTCTCCCTCTGCCCACCCAGTGAACCTGACCCACGCCTACCCCAAGCTGGCCCCCTACCGGCCCCCCGGACGGCTGCTCTCCCCGCCGCTGCTGCTCTCCGTCCTCTTCAACGTGGCCCTGAGCCTCCTGCTCCAGCTCTTCGGCTTCCTCTACGTGAAGCGGCAGGCTTGGTACTCGCAGCTGCGGGGCCACTGGTGAGTGCGCAGACACCCCCACCCCCTCGGGGGCCCGGGAGGAGCTTCCATGGCAGGGACCTGGCCTGCTGCCCCCCCCCCCCCAGGTCCTGCTCCTAACCTTGGCCTGGCCTGGCCAGAGTGACTCATGAGAGGAGGGTGGAGGGCAGATGCTCAGGGACCCTCCCTGCCTCCCTCTTTCCAGCGGGTGCCCTTTGGGGAACCAGACCACCTGCCCAAGCAACAGGACGGCCAATGCCACAGCGCAGGGGCACCCCATCCTGAGCTACGAGACCACCACTCTCTGGCCTCTGGTGACCCTCAGCTGCATCGCCTTCGCCTTCATCTTCTCCAAGGGGAAGCCCTTCCGGAAGCCCATCTACACCAACTGTAAGCGAGAGGCCCCTCCCTCTCCTCCCCATGGCTGGCTTGGGGGGGGGGCTGGGCACGAGGGGGGGTCACTGTGCAATGACATTAGGGAGACGATTCTGTTTGGAGGCCCTGCTGCTCTGGGTGGGTCGCAGTTGAAAAGGGGTGGGGACACAGGAAGGAGCAGGATGAGGAAGAAGAACCAGGCAGGAGGTAGCAAAAGCCACAGGTGGGGCTCAACGCTCGGCCTGGGACGACCACGAGGGGCCCAAGGCTTTCAGGAAGGCATCAGAGTGGGGGCTCGGGGGCTCTCCGCTTTCCTTGCAGACGCTTCATTACCAAACTAGGTAACACCATCAGTCTGCTAATAGCACCGATGATGTTATCTGATGTTACCTAAAGGACCCAGCAGTCCTCCTGCTCCCATCTACAAACCCTCCCCCTTCTAGCACTGATGGTGTTACCTAGTTGGGTCATGAAACATGTGTGAGAAAACTGCCAAGCTCAGAGAGCCACCAAGGAGCCCCCACTTCAAGCCTGAGCTGCAAAGATTCTCTCCTATTGGTCTCTGCTTTCAACTGTTACCGGATTGTGGATTGACCCACTGACATAAGGGTGCTAATATGCCCCCCAGGCATTAGACTTCCTTTCCTGAGGAGGCCATTGGAGGCCAGTGACCCCCTTTGTTCCTTGAACTCCTCTCCCCCCCCCCCCCCCGTGGGCCTCATGCCCCATGTAAAACTGCCCATCCTTCCGCGGGGTACCACTCATTCTGCAGGACTGACAGGACTCCCCCCTCTGCCTTTTCCACCCCCAGATATCTTCTCTGGCCTGCTGTGTCTCCAACTGGGGGTCTCCCTCTTCCTCTTCTTTGCCGACCTGGAGGGGGTCTACCAGAGGATGGAGGTGAGTGGGCAGGGGGCCTGCCAGAGGTGAGTCTTGGGTAACCCTTGCAGGGCAGAACTGGCTCCTCTTGGCGAGGAGGGAGGGAGAGCCAGCCAGGCCAACTGACGGGGAGCCTCTCTTGCCCCCTCGCAGCTTCTCTGCACCCCAACCATCTGGAGGGTCTACGTGCTGATTATGGTGCTGGTGTTCTTTCTGGTCTCCTCCTTGATGGAGGTAAGATACACGTCCCTCCCTCCCCGGGCAAGGATCCGGGGCTGCAGGGCTGGAAGTAGGTGGCTCCTGGAGCTCAGACAGGGAAGGGCGGGGGGAGCGGGCTTCCGGACACCCCCCCCCCTCTTGCCAGATGGGGCTGGAGACAGACTGTGACTTTTGGCTGGCCCCAAACACTCTTCCCTCTTCCTTGAGTCCCACTGGGGTCCTGATGGATGATCTCTCAGGCCTCTCTTGCCATCCTTCCAAATTGGCGGTTGGTTTGTTCTCCCCCCTCCTTCCCCAGTGGGAGCCTCACTCATCCTCAGGGCATTGCAACAGGGCATTGCCTTTGGCCTGTTTGGGCTGGTCTCTTTCCCTGTCCCCTCCCAGTCCTCGCCAGGACAGCCCCCCCCCCCCCCCCCCCCCCGGAAAGAATGGAGCACCAGCCTGGGAGACAACAAGACGGAACCCCCATCCCCAATACCCCACGGGAGGAAGGCAGCCTTGCCAAGGCTGTGCCACTCGCTCTTTTTAAGCGGAGAACCGAGTTGCGGTCGGCACCGGCCCCCATAGCCTCCCCGCTTCCAGGGCAGGCGGGACTCTGAGCCGCTTCAGCGGCAGCCCAGGCGACCCCGTCGTTCCTCTGCCTCCCTCCCTCCCCTTCCAGGACGGCGTCCTGCAGAACCGGCGCCTCTGGCTGCTGATCAAAGCGCTCTGCCGCTTCCGCTCGTCCAGCCGGTACCGGGCGCTGCAGCGGCAGCTGGGAAGGGACGCGATGTGGCCCCCGCTCCACGGACGAGACTTGGCGGACGACGGCAGCAGCAGCCAGGCCTACCTCAACGCCGCCTTCGAGCGGGAGGAGCCCGCGGGCCGCCCGGGAAGCCGCCGTGGGACGGCAAGACGCGGCTCTGCGCAGCCGGAGGGGAGCAGCCGCTGCGATTCTCCCGCCGAGCCCCGCGAAGGGGACCAGGACACGCGGGAGGCCCGTCGCTGGCACCGCTGCTCGGAAGGGACCTTTCCCCGCGGGGCTGCTGCGCCCTAGTCGGGGAGGAAAGTGGCCCGAGGAGCCGGTGCCGCCCCTGGAGAACGGAGGGGGCGCAGACGCGCGTGGCTTCCCGGCGCCGAATACAGCGGAGCCTGCAGCCTCCAATCTGGGCCGGGATCAGAGCTCGGAAGGAGACAAGCGCTGGTCCCGGCGACCGGCTCGGACTGAATCCCGCCTGCAACTCTATCCCGGGCGCCTCCCCCCACCCGCCCCGCGGGAGCCTCCGAGGCGTTGCTGGCGCGCTTCCTGTGGGCAAGGGAAGCGGGCAGGGGGAGGCCCAAGGGGGCGTCTCGGGGGGGCAGCGACCCAACTGGGGGAGGATCCACGAGCTGCAGCCTCAAGTCATTGCAAAAATAATTCGCTTTATTGGGAGCGGCCGGAGGGAGGGGCGGGCTCCGAGGCAAGGAGGGCAGGCCCTCCGGGGAAGAAAGGCCCGGCTTCTAGTCGCGCTCAAATGCGGGATTGGAGAGGTTGCGGGGAGCCGCCGAGTTCCGCGACCGGCGCGGTGCGCTTCTATTCCTGCCAAGACAAAGGGAAAAGGCCGGCCTTAGAACGCGGGAGGGGCCCATCGAAGCAGGGTTGTCCCAATGGAGGGGACGGGGGGGGGGGGCTCGGGTGACCCAAGGCAGCTCTGGGAATCAGAAAGGGGCGGGGGCTTTTCTGCCCTCTTTGGAGGGGCCAAGTGAAAAAATGCTGCTGCCCTACGGAGGCGAACATTTGGGCGATGCATCCTGGGGCTGCTGGGGGGGGCGGGGGGGGGAGACAGTAAACAGCCAATGCGCTAAGTCCCCCCTCCCCAGCTCTGCAGAGGTCGGCCTCAATTGCGGGGCCTTCCTCTCCTTTGAGGGAGGGTCGGCGCTCTTCTCGACCCCCCGTCACCCCCCCCTTCACCTTCTGTCTCCACTGCTGGGGCAGCGCCCACCCAGGAAAAGACCCCCTCCTCCCCGGCCCTCTTGCCCTCCCTCCGCCCGCCAAGGGTCCGCAGAGCGCTGCTCCGCCAACGCGGCCCCCGCTGGGCTGGGTCGGAGCGACTCACCTGCGTGAGCACAAGCAGACCAGCACGGAGACCAGCACGGCCAGCAGGACGGCGCCGGCCGCCACGCCCAGCACGATGTAGAGGGGGGTCCGCCAATCGTCTGGGGGGGAGAGAGAAAGGGGCGGTGGGCGGAGCTCGGGGCAACGGCACTGCGCTCCACGGGGCTGCGCCCACTCAGCGCGGAAAGCTCGGCTGCTCCGGGCAAAGGTAACCTTGGCGGGGGTGGCGCTGGGTCGGGGGCGGTGTGCAAGCCCAGAGACCGGGTCAGTTCGGTCACCGGGACCCGCTTCCGGCCCTGGAGGGAGCAGAAGGCTCGCCGCCTTTCCAATAAAGGCGAATCTGTGCAGCTCCGGTCTTTACCTTCTTGCTCGTCCTCGCAGCGTTTCCCCTGGTATTTCTCCGGGCATTCGCAGTGGAAGGCCTCGGAGCTGTTGTCCCGCACGCAGGTTCCGCCATGCAAGCAAGGGTTGGGCTGGCAGGGGTCGGCTGCACAGGAAAGGAGAAGGGGTGGTTGGAAATGGGTCGCCTTTTCGGCTGTGCCAGCCCCCAACCCCCCTCCCTCCCCCCGCCTGGGGTGACAGCGGCCACAAGGGGGGAGGGCTGGCGGAGCTCGGGACAACAACGCATTTGGGCTCCATGGGGCTGCAAAGCTCGGCTGCTCTGAGGCAAACTCTGGTTTAATGAACCAGCCCAGAAAATGGGTTCATTTGATCACTCCCCCCCACCCCCCGTTTCCTGGCCCTGGAGAGAGCAGAAGGGCTCACTAAAGGTTCCTGCCTTAGGGGCAGCATTCAGCCCTTCGACCAACCTAGGAAAGGGCCGGATGCCCCCTTTCCCCCCAGGAGATCTGCCTGGAGACCAGGCTGAGAAATTGTTTTAAAGTCTCCAATAAAGGAGGAACTTTGTAGCTCGGTTGAAATGAGGGCTCCTTGGTGCTCTCTGAGCTGGGTGGTTGTCTTGCAGACGTCTCGTGACCCAACTAGGGAACATCATCAGTGCTAGAAAGGAGGGAGGTTTGCTTTCACCCTACTGCACTGATGATGTTACCGAGTTTGGGTAATGCAACCTCTGTAAGAAAACCATCAAACTCAGAGATCCCCGAACACCCCTCATTTATAGACTCCCATGCAGTCTTCCGGGGCACCAAGAGAACAGCCAGCACCCATAAAGGATGGCTTAAAAACATGGGCCTGATGTTCTCTGCTCTGGAGTGGAAACAATGTCTGGGATGGACAAGAGGCCTGGGGACCCAAAGCGGCTTGTGTGACACACTAAGTAAAGCCATGGATAGGGTGTGTGTGTGTGTGTGTGTGTGTGTGTGTGTGTGTGTGTGTGTGTGTATTTACCTCCCGGCGTGACGTGTATCTCACAGAGTAATCCTTCGTAATTCTCCGGACATTCGCAGTGGAAGGTATCTGGGCTCTCATCCAACACGCAGGTCCCATTGTTTAAACATGAATTTGGCTGGCAGGGGTCGGCTGCAGCGGAAAGGAGAAACAGGGGGGCCTGGAAATGGGTCGCCTTCCCGGCTGTGGCAGCCCCCAACCCTCAGGCCAGGGTGACAACGGCTACAAGGGGCCGGTGTCCCTTTTGGACACGAAGCACTAGCCCTTGGACTTATATCCCGCTTCCCAGTGCATGAACAGCCCTCTCTAAGCGTTTTAAAGAGTCAGCCTCTTTCCCCAGCCACCTGGGTCCTCATTTTACGCCGGGATGGAAGGGCGAGTCAGCCTTGAGCCAGTCAGGATCGAACCTCTGGCAGTGGGCAGAGTTTGCCTGCAAGGCTGCACTCTAACCATTGCACCACCTACGACGGGTGGGGAGAGCCTGCCTTCCCGCCCTCCTGCAGCTCAATAGTTTCCCCCTCGGATCCCCCCGGAACCCTCACCACGATAGCAGCCACGGGTGAAGTTGAAGATCCCACAGCGATAATCCTGGGGGCAGCTGGCCTTCTGGCAGAAGAGGCTGGAGCTGTCCATGCAGGTGCAGTTTTGGCTGCAGTCATCGGCCATAAAGTGGTCGCCGGCCTGGTCAAGAAAGGGGGAGCAGGGGATGAACCGGGACTCCCTGCCACTTTGCCCCCAAAGGGGGCACATGCCCCACTGGACCAGCAGCTAGGCATACTTGGCCCGCTTGTAAGTGGCAGTGAAGGAGAAGAGCCCCCCTCCTCTCGGCCATTGTGAGGGAGGGTCTTCTCTGTGTGAAGGTCTGCTTTGCTTAGGGTTCTGCAGAGGTTGTCAGAATAATGAGGAGTGGAAATAGCCTGCGGTGTTTCTTCCGGGGGGCTTGATGCATTTATGCATCGCACTGGTGTCGAAAGCAGGAGTGGTGCGGTGGTGGCCTAGAGGTGGAGCTCTTGCCTCACAATCAGGGGGCTGTGAGTTTGATCCCAGGTAGAGGCAGATATTTTTCTCTCTCTGGGCGCACTGAGAGTGTATCTGCTGAACAAACCTCCTCATTGGGGAAAGGAAGGGCATCCGGCCAGTAAACACTGCTAGCTCCATTCAGTGGCCCAGATTCCACTCCGCAGGGAATTATGGGGTTGTTAAAAGACGATGATGACTGGAAGGCTTAGCTGGCAACATGATCGGTTGCCTGCCCATTTGGGGGTTCCTGGAGCTCCCTCTGCCCTTTAGCAGCACTTGGGTCTCAAACGTGGCCTTGCTCACCTCCAACCCAGCATCCTAACCACCAGAGCCCCCCTGCTCCCCTTGTATGGATAACACCCAAGGAAGGTGTGTGCCGGATCGTTTCCAAATTCACGCCTCGGATTTTGAGCATCCCTGAGCGTAAAAACAGGCATTTGCTTCTGTCCATCCTCAGTTCAGGTCTGGTGAGGGGGGGGGGCGGGGGGAGAAGGGAGACCCTGGAGAGATTCTCTGCTGGGAGTGGACCCTCCGGTAGGGGTGATGGGGTGGGGTGGGGCGGGGGGGCCCCCTACCTTATAGTATTTGCCCAAGAAGAAGCAGCCGCAGTCCCGGAAGGGCACACAGTCGTAGCCACTGAGGACGTAGCCGGGCTCGCACTCGCAGCCTTCCAGGCAGGGGGAGCTGCAGCTGGCAGGGGCCGCCAGGTCTGAGCACGACGGGGGGCAGGCCGACATGCAGGGGCTGTAGCGGCTGTGGGGCTGGCACTGGAGACCTGCGGAGGGAGCAGAGAGGCGCTGCAGGGTCTGGGCCCTCCTCCCACCCTGGGAGGGTTGGGGCAGGGGGTCCCGCTGGCTTCCGGCCCAGAGACCGAGCCTTCCTCCCGGGATGCAGCCCAGAAGGAGGAGGAAGCTGCTGCTCACCGCAGCCGGTCGCTGCCCTCCAGTCGGCCAGCGAGACGTTCTTGCCCTGGCAGACGCTGGCGTACTGGTCCAGGACGGGGCACAGGCTGGTGGTCCGGTTGGCTTCCCTGCACATGTCGAACACGCAGCTCCTGCAACGGAAGAGAAGCCGGAGGCAGGTTGCAGGGAGGGGCAGGTAAGGGTAGGAAGTGCGCACCCGCCCCTCCCCAGAAGAAGGAAATATTCTAGGAAATGTTGAAAAGGCAGAACGTTACCCCTCCCCGGATGGGAGAAGGGGAAACCTGCTCTTGGAAAGCAGCCCCCACCTTGGCTAGAGGCCCCAGAAGGACTGGGCCAGCCTATCTGCAAGACAAAGGCCTTCAGCCTCAGGACTGATAGGATTAGCCCTCACCAAGATGCAAAAGCCATTAAGCCCTACTAGGAACTGCCCAACACCCTTCCAGAACACCAGCCTCTTCCTGACATCTTCTCCCAGCAAGATTCCACCAAGCCTGGGACACAGACAGCCTGCAAGGCCAGCTGGGCCCTCGCGTAGCCCCCTGGGAGGCTGACAACCGACAGGATACGAGTCTTGCTAGGCCCAAGAGAGGGTATAACTATATCCCACCCTCCACTCCCTGTGGTCTTCTGCCCAGAAGCACCCGTGCTTGATGTGGTTCTGCTTCCCCATTAAAAACATCCTTCTAAGCAGCCTCCATGTTTCCAGAGCCTTTCTCCCACTTGGAACTGAACCCAGATGCACGTTTCCTCCCACAGAAGTAAGGGGGCTCCAGCATGGGGGGAGGATGAGGAGGAGGAGGGCAGATGGCAGCAGGAATGGCCGGGAGGGAGGGAGGGAGAGAGCAAAGAGGCAGGGAGAGGGTGAGGGGGACCCGCCTGGCAGTTCACAGGATGGAGCTAACAAGTTATGCGCATCAGTGCTTTCCGCCTGGGGGTGGGCTGCTCTGAAGGAATTCCTCCCTCCCTCCTATGGCAGCTGGAAAGGTCATTTCATCCTTTTGTGCTTGGGGTCAGGATGAAATGAGAGTGACAAGAACGGAGGGAGAGAAGAAGGAAGGAAGGAAGGAAGGAAGGAAGGAGGGGGAGGGAGGTTTTGAAGTGGAGACCTGAATTTTGCAGCCTGGGGGGGGGTCCGCCTCTCCCTGCTCTTCCTCTCCAGCCCATAAGTGGGCAGACCTAGCCCCTCCCCTCAAAAAGCCTCCTGCCCCACAGGGGATGCCGTGGGGTGGGAGAAGAAGGCGGCACTCACTGCACGAAGGGGCCGGGGGTCTCGTGGGCCAGGCAGCCTCGGAAGGGGCCCTTGGGGTCTGCCAGGACGCCGCAGACGGAGGGGCCGCCGAACACCTTCATGTCCTCTTCGGAGCACAGGGGCAAAAACCCCACGTCCAGCTCCGCATCCTCCAGGGCTCCTTCAGCAACGACGTCTCGCCTGGGAGGGAAAAGGGCTTGCAGGGTCTCTCGGAGGAAGGCACGGATGGCCCAAGGGACACTGGCTGCACCCGGGGCTGTTTTGGGCGCCAGAGTTTCCGGCTGTCCAGCTACACTCATCCCAAGCGGGGGGAAGAATTTGGCCGGCAGTGACCTTGACCAGAACAGGTGAGGCCTGCAGTGGGCAAGCGGAGGCAGGAGGTGTGTTGTGCCCAGAAGGCTGGCTGGTCTTGAGGGGGTCAGACTCATGGGCACAGGGTCCCCCTCCACTGCAGGCGGCTGGGGGTCCTTGGACTGCCCGGCTCCAAGGAGTAACTGGGCGAGGGAGGCAGCCAGAGGGGTGGGCTTTGACCCATAAAGTGGCCGAGTCCTCCTTCAGCACCCTTGGAAGAAGGACCCAGCGCCCTGGGAGATGGGAGGTTCCCATTGGCTGGATGAGTCCAGCAGAGGCTAAACGGCATCCGGCATTTGGTTTCCTGCCTGCAGCAGAGGGTCAGACTAGATGGCCTCTAGTACCCTTGGAGTGGATTCTAGGACTCCACTACAGGGGGGTGGAAGCTTGTGCCTCCACTTGCCCACATCGCCACCCGGGTTAATTCTGTAACCAGGCTGAGGCTCCTGTCCAATCACCGTGCCTGGGATCTGGTCACCCTGCCTCTGCTGGGCAGGTGGTCCTAGTAGGTGGTGGTGTTGCCGGGGGGGGGGGGGGGGGGGGCTGCGGTGGTCCTGCAAAGGGAGGCTCAGCTGTGGCTGTGGCTCCTTCAGGGGCCCCTACCTGAGGCGGGAGGCGCCTCTCTTGACTGGCACTCGCCAGCTCTCCCCGAAGGTGTTCACGTCTCTGACCGGGGTGCCGTCTGGCCTGGCAAAGTCGTTCTTGTACTTCCCATCAAAGTTGCCACAGAGGCCTTCCAGGTTCTTTCTGTAGCTGTGGGGCAGCAGGATGCCTGGCGAGGGGAAGAATGACAGAGTTGGGAGGGACCTCAGAGGTCTTCTAGTCCAGCCCCAACCTATCCCATTTGACAAATAGCTATACAGTCTCTTCTCAGAAGCCTCCAATGGTGGAGCCCCCACAACTTCTGTTCCACTGATTAATTGTCCTCACTGTTTGCAACAGGTTGCTTTCTCCTCCTCTCCATTCTTCTGGCTTTCAGCAGAGGGGGGATTCAGCTGCTTCGGACCAGTTCTTGAGAACCGGTAGCGTAAATTCTGAGTAGTCAGAGAACCGGCCAATCCCACCTCTGACTGGCCCCACCTCCATCTCTTCTCTGCCTCCCATTGAGTCCCAGCTGATCGGTTGGGTCTCCTTGGGTTGCCCTGCCCAGGAGAACGGAGCTGGAAAGCAGGTTAGTGGGGTGGGGAGGGAGGGGGGATCCTCCCCTGCCACGCCCACCAAGCCTGCCCACAGAACTGGTAGTAAATTTTTTTGACTCCCACCACTGGCTATCAGGTGCTTTGGAAAGTAAATTGACCCCCTCCTCTTTGGGGCAGCCCCTCAAATATTGGAAGACCGCTCTCGTGCCTCCCCTGGTCCTTCTCTCTAGACTGGCCAGGCCCAGTTCATTCCTGCAGCTGTTCTTTGTATGGTTTAATTTGGCTGCGATGGGACCCCCCAGTTCCCGGGCCAATCCAGCCGCCCCCCCCCCCTTAGTGTAGAAATTATTTCCTCCAGCTCCGGAGGGTCCCTGGTCTTCCTTGGGGGCCTCCCTCCTTCCCCCCTCCCACGCCAGGGTCCCCCGTCCCCCCGGCCTCTGCAGCTGCTTCACCTGCATTCTCCACACCGTCAAAGCTGACCGTGAGGCCGAAGTCGGACTTCAAGAAAATCTGCCTTCCACTCTGCTGGATGTGAAGCCCCTCGTGAGGCTGCACCGGGGGCTCAGTGGCCACTCCGTCCACCTGAGGAGACGAAAAGAGATGCCAGCATGGCCTTTGCTCTCCAAAGGCAGCATTGGGGGCTCAGCAACCGTCGTAAGTACATGCCAGTTGCCGAGCACCCGGATTTTGATCAAGTGACCACAGGGACACTGCAATCGTCACAGGTATGAAAAATGGTCATGAATCGCATTTTCCCCCATGTCGTAACTTCAAATGGTCACTACATGATGGACCCGCACTGATTCCCTCCCTTTCACAGGCAGAAGCCTGAAGGCTTCCACTCCCAGAATTCCCCAGCCAGCAGAGCACAGAGCAGGGAGCCCTGTGGAGCTGCAGTGGGCGAGGTGGCTTGCTAGGCCCCCTGGGCAGAGAGCGCCCAGGCTCAGGGCTGCCGTCGTGCCAGGGAAGCCGGGCAGCGCCCTCACCACCAGCTTCTTCCGCTGCCTGAAGAGCACCGTGTGGTTGTAGAGGCGGATGCGCAGCTCCTTCAGCACGGAGGGCTGGCCGGAGCCCCTCGCCAGCCGGTTGGTCCCTTCGATGCTCATAGGCTCCAGGCGCTCGGAGGCATCGAGCCGCGTCTGGGTGAGCACGTAGGAGTGCAGCCCCTGGAAGTGGTGCAGCAGGCCGTCGAAGGTCAGGTAGTGGGGGTCTCCCGTGATCAGGCAGTTGCCAAATCCTGGAGGGGGGGGGCAAAGTGAGATCAGCTAGCAGCTCCTGCACCATCACAGGTCCAGGCTCTGCTCCCCAGTCTGCAAACTCCCTTAATGGGACCAGTTTGGCCAGCGGATGCTCAGTGGAAAACGCCTGGGCCGGTCTTGGGTTGCAAGGACTCCACAGGGTGCAGGGGGCTGGACTGATGGCTCTGCTGGACCACACCTGGGTTGAGGGGCCCCTCTCTTGCGGACATTAGGTAACGTCACCAGGGATAGAAGAGAGGTGGGTTTGCAGAGAGGAGGAGGAGGAGGAAAAGGAGGAGGAGGAGGAAGTGGAGGGAGGAGGAGGAGGAAGAGGAAACGGGTCCTTGGTGCTCTCTGAGCTCAGTTATTTTCTTGCAGACTTTTCATTGTCCAACTAGCTAACATCATCAGTGCTAGAAGGGAGGAGGAGGAACTCTCGGAGCTGGATGGTAGACATTTCCTTACCCAAGTGGGTAATGTCATCAGTGATAGTGAGTACAAAGCACGAAGCTGAGAGAGCACCAGGGACCCCTCGGTTCAAGCCTGAGCTAGGCGTCTTCTCTTTATTGGCCTGCCTGGGTTTTTCCCAGCTGAACCCCCGGAGGTTGGGAGGGGGGAATTGTAGGAGTCACACCCCTACCGGGCAAGGCTGCCTCGTGGGTGGGATCCTTCCCCGCAAGGCTCCAGCTGCTCCCCCTTCCCCACAGCCGGCCCCTCTGAGCGGTACCTGTGGGTTTGCAGTGCAGCCTCCCGTCCTTCCTGCTGTCGCAGACTTCCTCAGGGTCACAGCCGAAGTCCCGGCACTTGAGGTCGCCGCCTTTGCGACAGCGGCACTTTTGGCTGCAGTGGGGGGTGAGCCAGCTCTCCCCGATCTGCCGAAAGGAGCGTGGCCAGGGGTTAGGGAGGGGCCGCGGGCCACGAGGGGAGCCCCCTTCCGCGGGGGCCTTGCGGGGCTGCTGGGCACCACGTGGCTCACCGCCCAATGGCCAGGCAGCTGGGGGCAGGGATGGGGCTCTGCTCCCCCCCCCACTTGCCTTGTGGTACCGGCCGTCCTTGTCCTGGCAGCCACACTGCCCGAGGGGCACGCACTGGCCGTCGCTGAGCACGAAGCCCTGCTGGCAGACGCAGCCTTCCAGGCACTCCCCGGGGGGCTTCTCGCACAGCTCCCCCGCGTAGATGTTGCTGCAGGTGGGCGGGCAGGGGGGGGCACAGGGGGAGTAGAAGCTGTTGGGGGGGCAGGGCAGCGCTGGAGGGGAGAAACGAGGGAGGGGCCTTAGCCGGGGCTACCATTTGCTGCCCACCTCGTCTCTAAGCGACTCCGGCCGGCTTACAGCACACATTAAAGTCACCCCACACGGAGCTGGAAGGAGCCTCGGAGGTCTTCTAGCCCAACCCCCTGCTCAGGCGAGGATCCTATACCTGTCCAATTCCGGACAGGTGGCTGTCCAGCCTCTTCTTAAAAGCCCCCAGAGATGATGGAGCCCAAAACTTCCACCACTAAGTGAGCCAGTCATTAAGGGAGTTTCGCCCAGTTTGCAACCTTTTTTGCCATGGTTGCTAAGCGAATCACTGCAGTTGTTAGGGCAGTAACATGGCCTTTAAGCGAATCTGGCTTCCCCATGGATTTTATTTGCCAGAAGGTCGTAAAAGGGACCACACGATCCCGGGACACTGCAACCGTCATAAATATGAGTCACTTGCCAAATGCCTGAATTTTGATCAGGTGACTGTGGAGATAATGCAGCGGTTGTAAGTGTGAAAAACGGTCATAAGTCACTTTTTGCAGTGCCGTTCTAACTTCTGTCGGTCACTAAAGGAACTGTTGTAAGTCGAGGGGAGGTGGGATAACTCTTACTTAACCCACCACCTGCAGTGTGAAGCTCCCCCATTGGGCCCCCTGGCAGAGCTCGGTCAGGCGGGTGGGATCCGATCTCACCTCCGGGTGCAAGACGTTCCAGAGGGCAGAGCCACGGCAGAGAAGCCCTTCCCATGGGGACTCTCCCTCCCTCTCTCTCTCTCTCTCTCCAGCCGAATCCCCCGGCCGACGGGGCCCACAGCAGGCCTCCCCTCTCCCTCTCTGGCACGTGGCCCAGGGCAGCCCCCTGCCCACCTCTGCCCGCCATTCCTCTTCCGCCTCCCGCTCCCTCCCTGGACACCCTCCTGCCCCCCAGGCTGCTGCTTACGGCAGAAGGTGCTGTTCCTCCACTGGACGGTCACTCCCTCGGCCTGGCAGGCGTCCACGTAGGCCTGCACCACGGCACACAGGGTGGAACGCATCCCGTCGTACTTGCACATGTCGTAGACGCAGGTCTGGATGAAGAGGTCTGGCTTTACCAGCGGGTGGCAGGGGACGAAGGCGCCGGACCCCAGAACCTGGCACTCTTCCTCCACGGAGGGCAGGTCGCCCTGGGCACAAGGGGGGCCCAGCTCTGGGCGGGTGTCTGGCAGGCAGCTGCAAGGCAGGCAGGCGTGCGGAGGGATTGGCGAGGGGACCCGAGACGAAGCGGGCCCAGGCGCCCCCAACCGGCAGCCCCAAATGCTTTACAACCAAGTTACAACTGTATTATGAGTTGGAGTCAGGTGCCACTGTTATAGAAATGAAAGAATGATAGCCCAGGAGGGGAACACCCCAGGGGTGGGGTGCAAATCTTTTAACAACCGGTTCTGTGGGCGTGGCTAGGTGGGCGTGGCCATGTGACTAGCTGGGCGTGGCTTTTTGCAGCACCCCCCCACGCTCCGTTTTTGGGCCTCAGGGAAGCCTCAGGGGGGGGCGTTTTTGCTCCCAGGAACCTTCCCTGAGGCCCAGAAAGCGGGGGGGGGGGGAGGGGGGACACAGCTAAAAGCATTTTTGCTCCCAGGAAACTTCCCCCTTTTGGCCTCAAGGAAACCTCCTGGGCGGAGCAGTAAGACAGCGAGGGGGATTCTGGCACAGCTGATCGTCGGAAGAGGTGAAAATCATCGGGAGGGGAAAACCCCCCGAAATTCCTTAAGGTGTGACCGGGTGGGGAAGAGTGCAGTTAGCGATGTTGTGCATGCACGATAAGGACTGACTGGGGAGGGGGGGGTGGGGAGGGGAGGGGCCGGCCAGCGGCACCATTTGCCGGTTCTCCAAACTGCGCAGAATTGTAGCAAGCGGTTCTATAGAGCCGGTCCGAATTGCTAGAATCCCAGCCCTGGAACACACACCTTGAGTCTTCAGGATCATCCACCTTCCAGCTGTTCCCAAACTGAGTGACGTTCTTGGCCTGGGATCCGTTGGGCATCAGCAGCTCATCTTCCTCTTGGCCATCGTAGTTCCCACAGAGGCCACGCACCTGGAGGTAAGAGCGGGCTTTACGTGAGTCCCAGGCCACAAGTGCAAAAGACAAACCCCAATAAATAAAACAGCTGGGCCATCTTTCCCTGCGGTACAATGGGATGCTTCATTACCCAACTAGATGAACCCGATCGTGTTCCCTAGTTGGGTCATGAGATGTCTGCAAAAAAAACCCCAACCAATCTCAGCACCAAGGATCCCACCGTCCTCCTCCCCTCCCCCCCTCTTCTAGCACTGATGACGTTCCCTAGTTGGGTCATGAAACGTCTGCAAGAAAACAGCTCAGCTCAGAGAGCCCCAAGGGCCCCGCAGTTCAGAGCTACAGAGAGCCTCTTCTATGGGTACAATGGGGTAGCCTGACCGCGGAGTGCCAGGGCAGTTGAACACTTCATACCAACCCATCCTCTTAGCCAGTGGATGCTTCCAGAAACTGAGTGTATTTAGAGTGGGGGCTTCATTGGTGGGAGGCACACTCTGAGTACAGTTTGTCTTATTTTCTTATTTTTTGTTATTATATAATAATAATTATTATTTTCTTTTAGTTTTAAGTTTTTTCATTTTGTTCATTTGAATTTGTAATTTTTGTTTGACAAATAAATAAATAAATAATAAAGAGAACTGAAGAAGCTTCTTGGATGAGAAGCGAAATGATTTCAAGGAAAACAACCAGTTGGCGAAAGCAGCCTTGGGCCTGTTCTTAGTGAGCGCCAGGCTTCAGCCCATCCACAGAGGACCCAAGAACCGCTGGCTGTGATATGTCAATGGGGTCCGGTCTCTGATGGTCCTCTGATGGAGGACTGGGCAATGGAGGGGTCTTAGGTGGGAAGTCCTTGACCAGCTCTTCCTGTTCAGAAGGTCTCGAGTATGACTCCGAAGCCCATCAGTCTGTCTGAGGAGGACCTCCAACCACAGTGAGCAGAAGCCAGAGCCACGGAGCCGGGGAGGAGGTTTGCTCCGAGAGGCAAGCCCAGCGTCTCACCCGGATCCCCTTCCACCTGAGCCTCACCTGGGAGGAGTAGGAGCTTGGCAGGCTGATCTCCAAGTATTGGTTCCCATCGTATTTCACCATCAGCCCAAAGTCAGTTTCCACCACCATGTAATTGCCAACGTTCGACACCGTCACCAAGTTCCGCTGGGAGCGGCTCTCCACCGGTGTGTAGGCTCTCACCTGGTTGAGCTGTGGAGGGAGCGTTAAGCGTCAGGCCTGGGACTGGAGCAGCAGGCACACGGCCCCCCCCACACAGGGGGCCTTTCCTGGCTTCCCCACTGGGAGACCCACAGAATGACCGGTACTCCTCAACTCACAACAGTGACCAAAGTTACAACGGCACTGAAAAAAGCAACTTATGGCCATTTTTCACACTTTACAACCAGTGCAGCATCCCCGGGTCACGTGATCAAAATTCAGACGCTTGGCAATTGGTTTCTATTTATGACGGCTGCAGTGTCCTGGGATTGTGTGACCCCCTTTTGAGACCTTCTCACAGGAAAGTCAAGATTCACTTAACAACCATGTCACTAACATAACAACTGCAAGGATTCACTGAACAACGGTGGCCAGAAAGGTTATAAAATGGGGCAAAGCTCGCTTCATAAATGTCTCGCTTAGCAACGGAAATGTTGGCCTGAACTGTGGTCATAAATTGAGGACTACCTGTACTCGGCTCTTCCCAAAGGATTGGATAACCCTGGAAAATCCCTATGAACAAGTATAGACTTCTAACCATGGCTATAAAAGGAGAACTAGTCAGCCCCTAAACCAGGGGTGTCCAAGGTTGGAGACCCCTCCCCTAAACTGAAGCTCGGTCAAAAGAAACGGAAGGTCTGAAGCCAGCCCGGTGCCCTTCGTACCAGAATCTTCTTGTCTTTCTGGAGCGTGATCCGTAGGTCGTACACCTCCACATGGACCTCCCGGAGGTAGGTGGCTCCTCGTAGGCCCCGGTCTTCGTTTTTCCCCGTGATGTTGAAGGGGGTGACGGTGCAGAGGCTCCGGGTGTCACAAGCAGTGACCAGGGTGTACAGGCAGGTGCCCAGGAAGGTGTGCATCACTTTGTCAAAGGTGTAATAATGGGGATCTCCCACCACGTGGCACGATGCCCGGCCTGCAAGATGCAGAGGGACTTTGGTTAGCTTAAAGGGGCATAAATTAATTTCAGGTTTTCTTGGCAGTCACTTAAATAGAAGCCAGCTGTGTGCAGCGGCTGCCAAAAAAGCCAAGGCGATCCCAGGTTGCATCAACAGAGGGATCATAGAATCAAGATCACGTGAAGCGTTAATACCGCTTTATAAAGCCTTGGTAAGGCCTCGCTTGGAATATGGCATCCAGTGTTGGTTGCCACCATATAAAAAGGAAGAAGGCAGAGAAGAGCAACCAAGAAGATTAGGGGACTGGAGGCTAAAACATGACGAATGGTTGCAGGAACAGTCCCCTCTGATGAAAAGAAGGACCAGGCGTAACATGATAGCAGTCTTCCAATATTTGAGGGGTTGCCACAAAAAAGGCGGGGGGCAACCTATTCTCGCGTCAGAAGGAACATGAAACTAATAATAAAGAGACCCAGCCTAGAAATAAGGAGAAACTTCCTAACGGTGAGAATAATTAATGGAACAACTTGCCACCAGAGGTTCTGGGGGATCCATCACTGGAGGCGTTTTAAGGTTGGACAAAGATTTGTCTGGAATGGTACATAAGGTCTCCTGCTTGAGCAGGGGGCTGGACTAGAAGACCTCCAAAGTCCCTTCCAACTCGGTTATTCAGAGTTGAATCTCTCTGGTTTTCCCCTGGTGTGGCCAGGACCAAAGCAGACTTTTCTTTGATGCTTCTAAGGAATTGCTTTGTTGCATTAGAAGGTCTCCTCGGTGCCCTTGAAATGCCAGGCATGCTGATTTGGCTGGCAGTTCTGTCAGTTCTCCATCCTGCCCGTCGTGAAACATAGGCCAGTCTGACAGGCTGAACTCACTCACCCTTGGTGTAGCAAGCCAGCACTCCATCCTGAACAGCGCAATTTTCCTGCACGCCACACTGCCATGCTGCGCACTGGATGATGTTGTTGCGCTCACAGGTGCATCGATTGTTGCAGGACTCATCGATGAACCAGGTCTCCCCCAGCTGCCAAGAAGAAGTGGAGAAGACCATAGGTTAGAATCCAGGGATCTCCAAACTTGGCAACTTTAAGACTTGTGGATTTCAACTCCCAGAAGTCCACAAGTCTTAAAGTTGCTAAGTTTGAAGGCCGACATCACAGCAAAAAGTGGCCCTTCCTCCCTCCCTTCTAGGATGTTGATGGCTGCAGCCTAATTCCCCCCTCTCCACCGGCTCAGCCCCCTCCAATCTCCACTGGTGTCAAGCCCGAAATTGGCATGTGTGGCTATTTTATTTAGCCTTATTATATATTCATTTTCTTTCTTTCTCTTTGCTGGTCATTGGGGAAGGGCTTCGGGCTTGCCACATTGCTAAGGTGGAGGAGTGGAGATAGAGAGATTGGTTCTGAAAAGGCTGTTCTGTGCTTTAGGCCCCCCTCAAGCACAAAGCCCAGAAGTGGTTTCCACGTAGAAACAACCCTGTGTTCTTTTCCTTAATCCAAGCAGTCACTTTAGCCCTCTCTGTAACTCTGTGGGGTTTTGCAGCCATCCGTCCATGGTGGGAATCAAAGCAACCTTCCAGGTCTTTGCATAGAGTTTTCTTGCTGCTGCCAGCATATATTACATCAAAATTCCATTTCCCCCTCAGTTCTTTATCCAGTAAGCCCAAAAGGAAAGTCTCTAGTTTTATTTTTATATTCACTTTAAGAATGTTCTGTATTAAGATATGAATCCTACTCCGTATTTCTTTGCTTTGTTGCAGGTCCAACATAAAGGATGAAAAGTTCCTTCCTTACATTTACATTTCCAACATACATTTGAAGTACCTTTATACATTTTTGACAGTTTACTTAGTGTTAGATACCAATCGTACACCATTTTATAAAAAAAAATCTTTTAAATTATATGTGAAATGAAACTTTGATATTGGCTTTTGCTGGCTAAAGAGGTTCATTGCTTTAGAAGTGGCCAGTATGTATTATCATGTAAAAGCCAAAAGTTGAGGGTGTGTCTTACCTTGTTCTATTGCACTAAAAGAGTTGGAAATCAGTGCTATTTTTCCCCCTTTCCCCTTTTTACTCTACACGTTTTCTTTTTCCCTTTTCCTTCCCTTACTTATTTTCATTTTTCTTCGTATTTTACATTATGATAAATTGAGAAAAAATTGAATAGCAAATATTAATCTATCAGAACAGAACTGGAAGGAACCTTGGAGGTCTTCTAGTCCAGCCCCCTGCTCAAGCAGGAGAGCCTGGCCTAGACCATTCCAGTCAAGTGGCTGTCTCATCTCTTCTTAAAAACCTCCAATGATGGAGCTCCCTCCACTTCTGGTGACAAGCAGTTCCACTGATTAATTGTTTTAATCGTTAGGAAGTTTCTCCTTAGTTCCAGGTTGCTTCTATCCCGGATTATTGCTGGATTTTAGGTGAAACTTCCTCTGCTGGGTTTGAATTTCCCGCTGGGAAGCGTTGCTGGCACAGCGCAATAATTTAAGTGGAACAGCTGCTGAAAGTGCCTGGCCTAATCCTGTAAGGAAGGCAGGAAGGAAACATTCTGGTGTTGCTTGCAGAAACTGCCTCTCCGTTAACCCTTATTACATTCTTGGCAGGACTGGACTTCCTGTCTCAGGAACGTCTCTGGAGTTTTTTTTCCCTCCTTTGCTGGTACTTTGCTTGTGTGGAGGGACCATTCAAAGTTACAATGGCACTGAAAAGAGTGACTTATGACCATTTTTCACACTTACGACTGTTGCAGCATTCCCACAGTCATGAGAGGCCAGGCGAGGCGATGCATGCCTCGATGTGAGTGATGTTGAGTTGGCCACATCCAGCCAGTCACATGACCACTAAGCCATACCCACCAACTAAGCCACGCCCACAGAACCGGTTGTTTAAAAATATGAATCCCACCCCTGGTCACGTGCTCCATAGAGTACAGCATATAGAGGTAGAGTAGGGTCCCTTTGCTGAGAAGGCCTGCAGCATAGATGCAGGGGGGTGGGGAAGCCAGGTGTCCCCCCCCAGCCTCCCACTCCAGAAGAGAAACCCCACCTGGTAGTAGTTGTCCTGCTTATCCATACAGCCGCAGTCCCTCTCTAGCACACATGTGTCTCCACTCAGGATGAACCCTTTATTGCAGAAGCATCCGTCCACGGGGCGGGGGCTGCACGAGGGGAGCCCTCGGGGCTTAACACAGCTGGAAGGGCAGGCAGTCCCACAGCTGCTGTAGTGGCTGTTGACAGGGCAGGAGACGGCTGGAAGGGAAGAGACCCCAGTCACAGGAGAGGCCGCGTCTCTCACACCAACACAACCCCCCTCAGCTCTAGTCAAGGGGGCCACGAGGGCCTAGAGAGGGGCTGGTTGCCTGTTGCCTGGGCCATGAAGAGGAGAAAGGAGGACGAGGAGAAGAATGGAGAGAGTGGGAAAAAGAAGAAGAGGAAGAGGAGGAGGAAAAGGCAAAGAGGAAGAAGGACAGTCAGCAGGAGCCGAGAGGTGCCCTGGAAGGGCCCAGAGGGAAACTGAGCAGCTTCACCCAGTCAGAGGTGGCAAGAGGGGGAGGTTGGACCATTGGGGGTGCCCCAAGACTCAGGCCTTCTCTTCAGCAGCTCACATGAAGCCATTGGGGGAGAGTGCCCCCCAGTTGGGAGTGGGGGCTACACCCAGGGATAGAGTCCGGCTGCAAGGGCAGGTGCCATGCGCTAGAAGTCCTGCCCCGGGCCCTGGAGGCTGTGGGGGTCTAGATGGAGGCTCAGATCCAGACTCTCACTTCAGAAAAACCTCCCCCCACCCCCGATTCCAGGGTAATGTCAAGTTTGTCTCTCGGGGAGGGGGGGGGGGTGTCTTCTACATCAGAACTCCTGCCTGTTTCCCATGCTTGTGTGGTGTCCATCGTCTAAAGCAGGGGTCTCCAACCTTGGCAACTTTAAGTCTGGCGGACTTCAACTCCCAGAATTCCCCAGCCAACTTTGCATAGCTTTGCTGGCTGGGGAATTCTGGGAATTGAAATCCACCAGGCTTAAAGTTGCCAAGGTTGGAGATCCCTGGTCTAAAGTCCTACAAGACATAAATCAATAAATTATCCATCCACAGGATGAATGGATGAATGTCAGGAAGGAAGGAAGGAAGAAGGAAAGAAGCAAGGAGAGGGGAGTTTACCCAAAAAATACAGTAAGGGAAATACATATTTAATTATTCATGTATTGACTAATATTTTATTTGCACAAAACTGGAAAAGTGAAGAAATACCCACTGATGAGAATGTGATCAGGAAAATATTTAGAGTGTGCAGAAATGAATAGACTAACGCTTGCAATTAAGGAGAAAGAGCAAACTGAATATTATATGATATGGGATTTATTTTATCAAGGGTTAAATAACAAAAATGGAAGTTAGAAACAGGGAAACAAAAGATTAGTGTAATGAAGATATGCTAAGAGAGAGAAACAAATATGATTAGTATGTTGAATATTATTATTTTAATATTGTAGAATTAATACTAATGTAATAAATAATGCTGTTAAATTTATTATTATTTTACAAAGATATTTATATCTGACACAATGTTCAATTGAAGATGGAATTATTATATTAAAAAATAAAATATTTAATTAAAAAAGAAGCAAGGAAACAACATAACAGGAAGGAGGAAGTGAGGGAAGGAAGGAAAAAAGAAGAGAATATGAAAGGAGTGGAAGGGGGGAAGGGAGGAAGGAAGGAAGGAAAGAAAAGGAAGGAAGGAGGATATGAAAGAAGAGTGGGAGAGAGGGAGAGAAATAAAGGAAAAGAAAGAAAGAGAAGGAAGGAGGGAGGGAAGGAGGGAAGGAAGGAAAGGAAGGAAGGAAGGAAGAAAGAAAGGAAAGAAAGAAAGAAAGAAAGAAAGAAAGAAAGAAAGAAAGAAAGAAAGAAAGAAAGAAAGAAAGAAAGGAGTCTTGCTCTTTTGGCTCCCTCCCTCACAGCCACCTGGGTGTCCAACTCTAATCCTTTGGTTCTCCTGAGCCAGTCCCAGATCTCGTCCGATCCTCCCTGCCAAGGCTCCCCTCACTCCCCCTGTCCCCAGGCGCAGCACTTACGACAGAGGGTGGGGTTCCGCCATTCCACACACAGCCCAGCGTTGGCGCAGGAGGCAGCGTAGGCTTGGAGCCCGTGGCACATGGAGGTCTGCTGTCCTTGGGTGAGGCACACGTCATAAATGCAGTTCTCCAGGAAATGGGTTGGATCCACCACAGCGTGGCACTGCCTGAAGGGCCCTGGGCAAAAGGGGAAGAGGGAGTCAGCATGGCCAGAAGCTCTCCAGAGGCTAAACAGACAAAGGCAGGATCCTGGCAGGGTTGGTTGCCCAGGGGCTTCCTCGAGGGGTTTTCCCAGCCAAAGCCCCTCACCTGTGCCTTTGTCTCAGCCTGGAGCCCTGGGGTTAAACTGGGGGAGACACACTGCAAAGCTTCTGCCCTCAAGGTCAAGGGGCCTGTCTAGTGTGCTGCGTTGCAAATAAAACGCACCTCTGCCCTCTCATCTTAACACGCCCGGCTTGCACTTTTGAGGGCAGTGCGAGCTCCCAATTAAAGAGACAGCAGATCCACTTTGGAGCCGTTCTGTCCCACCAGAGAGCTTTACCTGTTGGATCTGCGATCAGGCGGCAAGCGGAATTCCTCCGAATTTCCTCCTTCAGCTTTGGGTCACATAATTCTGAAGGGCTGGAACATCTGCTGGAGGGGAGATATGGCTCAGGACAATCCCACTAGGGTCTCCTTTGGCTTCCAACCATCCTTCTTGGCAGGGAGGGACACTGAATATGCCCCCCTCCCCCATGAATACTTACTTATTTTACTCATTTATCCTATTTTCATCTATCTATATTCAATTCTGAATTAATTACTGTTACTGTTGACTGTATCTTTATATGTTTAGACTGTACACCGCCCCGAGTCCCTTTTGGGAGAGGGAGCGGTATAAAAATACGATAAATAAATAAATAAATAAATAAATAAATAAATAAATAAATAAATAAATGAAAGATGAAGAGGCACTATGGGAAGCACCATTCGACCCCTGCAGGGGCCAACCAAGTGACGGTCCCTCATCTGGAAATCTCCTAACCCAACAGTTATTAGGGTTAGGGTTAGGAGGAAGGTGTGGTGGAGATATTCACCGTCTTGAGTTATTTATAAAATAACAAAGGCAGGGAATAAATAAATAAATAAATAAATAAATAAATAAATAAACAAACAAGTAAATAATGAAGGAGAATATTCATAGCTCGGGGCTGAAATGAAGGCTCTTTATTGCTCTTTGAGCTTAATTATTTTCTTGCAGATATTTCATGGCCCAAACTAGGGAACATCGTCAGTGCAAGCTCTGTGCATCATAGCAATAGCAATAACGTTTAGACTTATATACCGCTTCATAGTGCTTTACAGCCCTCTCTAAGCAGTTTACAGAGTCAGCCTCTTGCCCCAAACAAAAACGAGGTGGACCTTCGTTTGCTCCACCTCGGAAGAAAGGAAGGCGGAGACAACCTGGAGCCAGTCAAGATTGAACTGCTGGCAATGGGAGGGCAGAGTTTGCCTGCAATGCTGCACTCTACCTACGGCAGCATCACCAGTGCAACCAAGCTCAGCATCAAGGACCTCTCTCATCAAGGAGCTCTTTGAACACGAGGAGCACCACTTATGAGGAAGGACCCTTGTAGTGCTAAGAACCTCCCATCACTGGAGATCTTTGGGCCATGCCCTCCACAAAATGTGCCTCAGTGTGATGGAATATAGTCTGGATTCCCAAGAGGGAGGGAGGGAGGGAGGGAAGGGAGGAACAAAGACAACTCAGTTTGTGTGGGAGAAAGAGTGGGAAGATGGCCCCTCCCTAAACATTGCCAGAGCCTTTGCTTTATAATGGTGGTCGCTTGCTTTAGTTTGGCAAGATTCTGTCTTTAGGCAAGGAGCAATAAAGGAATTTGCTTCAAAGAACCACAACATGCTTTTCTTCATGTTTGGAGCCTGACGCTCAGCTAAGTCTGTGCCAACAGAACATACGTGCTACTGTTGTCTGGGACAAGCCAGCTGTTTCCGAGGTGAGTTGAGTCTCCTGCAGGTTGTCCATCAGGCTTCAGATTGTCATCTCCTGGATTCCCATTGAAATTACCTTTGGAGGGTGGGAAAGAGAAAACATTGATCCATGGGGCCCCATGTCTTTATCTGAGCAACATTTAGCATTCTGTTTGAAAGGGACGATCCCACCCTTCCCCGGTCAGCAAAGAGCTGCAGGACCAGAAACCAAAACTAATCCAGGAGAGAAGCAACCTAGAATTAAGGAGGAATTAATCAGTAGAATGGAGGTTGCCTCCAGAAGTTCTGGGTGCTCCATCACTGGAGGTTTTTAAGAAGAGACTGGGCAGCCACTTGTCTGTAATGGTAGAGAGTCTCCTGTTTGAGCAGGGGGCTGGACTAGATGATCTCCAAGATCCCTTCCAACTCTGTTATTCTGACCACCAATCTTTGCTCCTACTGCTTCCAACTCTTATCCTCCTTCAAGGGTTGCCCACTCTTGTCCTCATAAGGTCCCATGTCTCACCACACAGGCCGCAGAGCTGTCCCTGATATTCGGATGGCACAGCGACTTCCACATACTGGTTCCCATCAAAGCGGACGCTCAGGCCAAAATCTGTTTTCAAGATCACGTAGCTGCCACTCAACTGCACCACAATCTTGTTGCCTCCAACATATACCGGCAGGTTCTTCCGAGTACCGTTGACCTGGGGAAGATTTCCAACAGGAGTCACGTCCTGCCACCACCCTCAACGAGAGAAGCTGAGGAAACCTCCTCGCTGCTTTTCCCCACATGGGAATGAGCACTCAAGAAGGCTCCTTGGGACGTCCCCTTGTCCTAAAGGCCGAATCCCCTTCCCAGCTCACAGCTGGGTCTCTCCTGCCCAAACGGCCACCCCCTGGGCTCAGGCCAAGCACAGGACCTGGGCAGCTTGATGCAGATTATCCTCTCAACATTATTTTCTAAGACCTAGTTAGGCTAAACACATTTTCTTGGTTCTTCCTCCCAACCAGAATCCCATCAGGCTTTCTGTGCCTCTCTCTGTTGGAGGGAGGTTAAAGAGAGCCTCCTTTTACATAGGCACATACATAGGCTCCTTACAAAACACATACATACAGGCAGTCCTCAATGTAGGACCACAATTGAGCCCAATATTTGTGTTGCTAAGTGAGACATTTGTTAAGTGAGTTTTGCCCCATTTTACAACCTTTCTCTGCCACAGTTGTGAAGCGAATCACTGCAGTTGTTAAGTCAGGAATAGGTCATTAAGTGAATCTAGTTTCCCCATGGATTCTGCTAGTCAGGAGATTGCAAAAGGGGACCATGTAACCCCGGGACACGGCAACCGCCATAAAAGTGAGTCAATTGCCAAGCATTTGAGTTTTGATCAGGTGACCATGGGGATGCTCCAATGGTCGTAAGTATGAAAATCGGTCCTAGGTCACTTTTTTCAGTGCTGTTGTAACTTTGAACCATCACTATGTGAATGGCTGTAAGACAAGGACTGCCTGTAATGTAAAATGAAAACACATAGCAGCTGAGCTTAAAAAAATTAACCATCCACCCTCCTTCTAGCACTGATGATGTTCCCTAGTTGGGTCATGAAATACCTGCATGAAAATAACCAAGCTCAGAGAGCACCAAGGACCTCACAATTATTCCTCTTCCTCCCCCTCCCCCTCCTCCTTCTCTCCCCAAACCCCATTCCCTTCTAGCACTGATGATGTTCCCTAGTTGGGTCATGAAACAACAGCAAGAACCAAGTTCAGAAAGCACCAAGGACCCCTCACATGTCCTATTATCATTTTCTCCTCCTTTCCTGAAATGTATAAATATGAACGCATCATTTTGCCTATACAAGCCCCTCTCGTTATCTTCTGGAGCGAATCTCTCCAAATCACGCGGAATACGTAATGCCTGCAGTCGGCCTTCATGATTGCTTTTGGGGTTCTCAGTTTGATCCCACAGATGAGCTGGGACTTTCTGGAGAGACTGGGTCACCCAACAGCCCCCAGAAGGTGGGTTTCCTTACATTAACTTTCCTGTTCTTCAGCAAGGACACCTGACTTCCGTACACAGCCACATGCACTGAGTTGACGTAAGACACGGCCAGGTTGGAGCCCCGGTGCTCATTGGTGGTGGACACGTCAAAGACCTCCAGGCCCTTGGTGGAATTGGTGCAGACTTTGGCCAAGGTGTAGGTGCAGTTGCCCATGAAATGGTGGACATGGCCGTCAAAGGTGGCGTAATGGGGATCTCCTGAGGCAGTGCAGATAGACGGGGCTGGAGGGGGGGGGGAGAAATGAAACAAAATACTATTGGGTGAGAGGTCCCTTCCCAAAGCAGCCTGGCCAGCCAAGATGCCCCAAGATTGTCCGTCATCCAGGACATGGTTGTCCCAAAGGTGTGCTCCCCCCCTGAAAAGGTAACTGTCAGCCTTGGAAGCCATGTTTTACTTAGAAGCTTTGAGGCTGCCACATTCAGTGCCTGGGAATTTGGGAGGGGGGATTTCATAGTGGGGTAGAAAATTAGACTCAACAACATTCTTTCTTAAAAGTCAAGGATAAGTTGCCCTGCACCTGGAGGGGAGTGTTGGAAGAATGCCTCCAGTTGGGAGATTGTTTGATTGGGCCCTGGGATGGACTGGGGTGCAGGGGAGGGAGTTTTGAATGTCTTTTGGGAAGGGAAAACCCGGAACTCTCAGATTCCAAAAGGCAACTGGACTTTTTCTTGGTCTTTTTCCTTAAAAACATTTCACTTCTCTTTCAAGAAGCTTTTTCAGTTCTAATGGATTGCTGGGGAAAGGAAGGATTTATATTCTTTGCAGCTATTATAAAGTCAGTATAAATCCTTCCATTCCTCAGCAGACAGTCAGAACCGAAGAAGCTTCTTGGAGGAGAAGCAAAACATTTTCAAGGGGAAAACCAAGAAAGTCCAGGTGCCTTTTGGAAAAAAAAAAAAAAGCACCTTTGGCCCAACCTGGATTGGGAGTTCGTGTGCTCAGCCACTCAAGCCAGGTCATCTTACACCTGGACTACTGCAATGCACTCTACCTGGGGCTACCCTTGAACAATATCCGGAAACTTCAGCCAGTACACAATGCAGTTGTCTAGGCAGTTCTTAGCCACCCCGGGACCAGTGATGGGGGGATTCTACCCGTTTCCCTATCGGTTCGGTAATTGCACACTTCCAAACACCTGCTGAGACCTGCTGTACCAATCAGCTGAGAGGAGAAAGCAGAGGAAAGTGCTGGGGCGGGTGGGTGGGAGGGCCCATCCTGCGCTTTTCTCTTCTTTCTCCTCTTAGCTGATTATCAGAGGTTTTTTTACTACCGGTTCAGCTGAACCAGGCCTAACCGGTAGCATTTCACCACTGACAGGGGCAGTGCACATAACACTACTATTGTGGAAGCTGCACCGGTCGCTGCTTTACTGCCGGATCCGATTCAAGGTGTTGGTTGCCACCTTTAAAGCCCTTCACGGCACAAGTGCAGGCTATCTGAAAAGTGAGTTAATTTCAATGGGATTATTGCACCCCACCCAGACTGGCAGAAGGCTCATGCTACAGACCCCACCAGCCATGGCATCTCAGCTGGCAAGGTCCAGAAGGAGAGGCTTTTTCTGCTGTAGCCCCTACTCCCTGGAACATCACCCCCCCCCATGTGAGATCTGCACCCACCCTCTTGGCCTCCTGAAAGGTCTTGAAGATGTGACAACTAACCTGGGGCCCCAGTTGGGGTGTGGCACATTGGAAGTGGCCAACGGAGTAGATGACACCCCACCTCCTTCCTGTGTACACTTCCCTCCCCATCCTGGTTAGTTTTACTTTAATTGGACTTCAAATTTATGGTCCTTAGTCATTGTTGTAACATTTTATAGTGAATTTTAACTGAACATCTGTAAGCAGCCTAGAGTCCCCTCAGGGTGATGGGCAGCACACAAGATAAAGAAAGAAAGAAAGAAAGAAAGAAAGAAAGAAAGAAAGAAAGAAAGAAAGAAAGAAAGAAAGAAAGAAAGAAAGAAAGAAAGAAAGAAAAGGCAGAAGTAGTACAGCAACCCTGGATAAAGGGGGGGGCAGGGGAGCAGAAGTAAAACCGTTGCAGGAACTGAGCACAGCTAGTCAAGTGAAAAGAAGGAGTAGACGTCCCATCACAGCAGTGTTTCCATAATTGAGGGGCTGCCACAGAGAGGAGGGAGCCCACCTATTCTCCAAAGCCCCTGAAGGCAGGAGAAGAAGCAACAGGTGGAAACTAATCCAGGATAGAAGAAATCTGGAATGAAGGAGAAAGTTCCTAACAGTGAAAACAATTAATCGGTGGAGTGGCTTGCTTCCTGAAGTTCTGGGTGCTCCAACACTGCAGATTTTTTAAAGGATAGATTGGACAACTATTCATCTGAAATGATATAGGGTCTCTGTTGAACAGGGGGTTGGACTAGATGACCTCCCAGGTCCCTCCCAACTTGGTTATTCTGTTATTCTAGGCATCTTTCAACAGACCTGAGGCAACTTTCCTAGTGACCCACATCAACCTATTTGAAAGAGGAAGAGTTGATGAGCAGGCAGAATAAAATTGTACATGGTTGAGACTTGGTTTTCCCATGCCGGATGACTTATTTCTGTTTAATCTTATTTTAAATTTTAAGTTGTTGTTAGCCACCCAGAGTCATACATTTCAGATGAGCAGCCATCTACTTCCTGCCTCATCATTTCCTGCTGGAAACTTGTAGCTGGACTGAGGCCACAGGTTTCCTCAAAAATTGATGCCAATTGGACAGCAAATCTTACCAATGACTGGAATCTTCCCAGTAGTAGAGGTTGAATCTGGCAGACCAAAAAAGAAGCCAAGTTATAATCAATCATTATAAAGTCCCTCATCATCTTCGCAGAGGGAGGGAGCCTGTTCATAGCAAGAGAGAAACATGGACTGAGGAACAACTTATGCAACCCTGACCTCCACCTGTTGACCCAAGCTTGGACAAAGGCTGGTCTCCTGGGGACATTGCCTTCCTCAAGGAACCACATGACCTTCAGGTGCTTGGCAAATGCCATCCCAAAGAAAAACCAGACAGGTAGAAACCAGGTAGGAAAGAACATGTTGTCTCCTGACTGGTCTTCTAAAGAGGGCCAGCGACACTTGGGACAGGTGTCTTTACGGGAGTGGTTGATTTTGGTGAACAAAGAAATGGGACCAGGGAGAGTGTTATCATAGCAAAGGAGCAACATGGAATGAAGACCACCTTATCACCCCTAACCTCTGCCCATTTGCCCCACAACTGCAAAAAAGGAGACCTCCTGGGGACATTGTCTTCCCCAAGAAACCACATGGCCTCCAAGGCTATTGACAAGGGCCAACCCATAGAGAAGCCAAAGAAACAGAAGCCAGGCGGTAAAGAACAGGTTGCTTCTTGCCTGGTCTTCCCATGAGGAAGTTGGGTCTATGGGAGAAGGTGTTGGTTCAGATGGACGAAGGAAAGGAGCTAAGTTAGGATCAACCTTCCCATTGTCATTCATCCCTTTAAAGAGCAAGAACGTGTATTCCTCCCAAACAGCAACATGGATTGAGGAACACCTTATCCACCCCTAAGCTCCATGTATTTGGGGGATCCCTAGAAAACAAGGGGAATCTCCTGGGGACACGGTCTTCCTAAAAGAATCACATGACTTACAGAATATCTGGTAAATCCAATTTCAAAGGATAGTCATAGGAATAGACACCTGGTACATGTTACATGTCTTTTCCTCCTGGAAACCTGCAGTGGATGGAACCATGGCTATCCCTGAAGCATTGTAAGCAAGAAAAGTTTGACAGTCAGTGTTACCTGAGACAGTCGGATCTGCGGGAGAAGGTGTTGGTTCTGGTGGAGAAAGAAAAGAACCCAGGTTAGATCAACCCTCCTATTGTCATTCATAGTTGAAGGGGAATATGTGTTCTTAACAATGGAACAAAAAGGGCTGGGGAACATCCTGTTGACCTCTAAACTCCACCTATTATGCTCATCACTGGGAAACTAGGGGGTTTCAGAAATGTCCTTCAAGCATTGTCATTAAAATAAAGTTGAGGGGACGTCCGGTTTGTTCCTTGTCGGAACCAGAGCAGAATCCACGATCGTGCGTGGTTTCACCAGAGCTCAATTGCTGGAGGGTCCCGATCGAGACCAGAACCACCCTGGTGGGGTGGTGAAGAAAGGGGAAATCACCTGGAGGGTCGAGGGGAGCTGCAACTCTCCCTGACAGGAAAATCCCTCCCAAAGGCAAGCTGCAGCGGTGGTCTTAAAATGGCCACCACGAAGACAAAGAACATTCTGGGAAACTGAGTTTTGTGCTGGGGCAGAAAAGTAGTGAGCAGAGTGTGAACCAGGCAAAGGACACTGCTTTTGAGGTAGCCTGGTATTAAAATAAAGGGCTATCTTGGAGGGAAGTGTGTGGAAGCAGCGACCAGAGAAAGTGAGAAAGAAATTGGATCTATAAAACTTGGATTGGATTAATTTGGAGGAGAAAATTTAAAGGAAAATACTTTAACACAACAAGGTTTAGAAATCGAACTGGATAACTATTGAATTATGGGCACTTAAAGGGCATAATTAAATGATGAAATTGAGTGTGTTGAAAAGAAAAGAAATAACAGCTAATGATTGAAATTAGTGAACTTAATAAAAGTATTATATTCAATAAAGAAAGTTAAAGGTAAAAAGACTTAAGAGTGCCACCTCATGGTACAAGAAACTTCAGTACATTTTAAAAAGTGTCTGGTCTTTCAAGAATTTGGATTTTGGAACTTAAAAGAAAATAAAAGAAACTTTATTATTGTTATAGAACCATCTGAACAAAGACTCAAGAATATGGATTGTTGAAAATAAGTCCAAAAGATATTGGCTGAAATAATATACTGAACTCTGGGATTGAATATATCTGTTGAAGAGGATTTTAAACTATTAAGGAAGAGGAAAGAAAAAGAAAAAAAGTAGAAGATATGAAGGAGGAACTATTTGATGATATAAGACTGAACTTACAAGATACAAGATTGGATTTGCAAGACATAAGGGAACATGATAAAAATTAAACTTAAAATATCCCATTATGCACTACAGAAATTAGAAATGGTGACTCAGCATACAAAAGAACAAAATAAACCAGAGGGGGAGGAGTTCTATAAAGAAGAAGCCAACATTGAGGGACAAAACAAACAACAATTATTTAAACGGGGGAAAGGAATTAGAATTAAAAATTTGTGGTCTGATGGGAAGATAAAAGGGAGAATGGTTCGTAAAATGGATAAAGGGTAACTGATGGATAATGTTTAACTGATACGGTGGTAGGCATTTGAAGAGAGTTTTGAAGGCTTGAAAATAAGCAGTGAAGGATAATGAATTAATGTGAATATATGCATTGAGAGATACGATTGGTATAATTAATTTTGCCTATACTAAAAAGTATGATATATTAATGCCACACTATTAATGTATTGTTGTGCATATGCAGATTGAAATAAAAAACTTTTGGTGTACTGGGCTCCATGGGTGTAGGTGTTGGTTCTGGTGGACAAAGAAAACAACCCTGGTTAGGATCAACCCTCCTATTGTCATTCATCCATTAGCGGATGGAGAGTGTGGGTTCCTAACAATGGAACAACAAGGGATGGGAACATTCTGTTGACCTCTAATCTCCACATATTATGCCCATCACGGGGACATTGTTAGGTTTCAGGAATGTCCTTCAAGCATTGTCCTTAAAATAAAGTAGAGGGGACGAATTACCTGGTGTACTGGGCTCTGTGGGTGTAGGTGTTGGTTCTGGTGGACAAAGAAAACAACCCTGGTTAGGATCAACCCTCCTATTGTAATTCAACCCTTAGTGGATAGAGAGTGTGGGTTCTTAGCAATGAAACAACAAGGGCTGGGGAACATCCTGGTGACCTCTAATCTCCACCTATTATGCCCATCATGGGGACACTGTTAGGTTTCAGGAATGTCCTTCAAGCACTGTCCTTAAAATAAAGTTGAGGGGACGAATTTCCTGGTGTACTGGGCTCCGTGGGTGTAGGTGTTGATTAGGGTGGACAAAGAAAACAAGCCTGGTTAGGATCAACCCTCCTATTGTCATTCAACCCTTAGTGGATGGAGAGTGTGGGTTCTTAGCAATGGAACAACAAGGGATGGGAACATCCTGTTGACCTCTAATCTCCACCTATTATGCCCATCACGGGGACACTGTTAGGTTTCAGGAATGTCCTTCAAGCATTGTCCTTAAAATAATGTTGAGGGGACGAATTACCTGGTGTACTGGGCTCCGTGGGTGTAGGTGTTGGTTCTGGTGGAGAAAGAAAACAACCCTGGTTAGGATCAACCCTCCTATTGTCATTCAACCCTTAGTGGATGGAGAGTGTGGGTTCTTAGCAATGGAATAACAAGGGCTGGGGAACATCCTGTTGACCTCTAATCTCCACCTATTATGCCCATCACGGGGACACTGCTAGCTTTCAGGAATATCCTTCAAGCATTGTCCTTAAAATAAAGATGAGGGGATGAATTACCTGGTGTACTGGGTTCCGTGGGTGTAGGTGTTGGTTCTGGTGGAGAAAGAAAACAACCCGGGTTAGGTCAACCCTCCTATTGTCATTCATCCCTTAGTGGATGGAGAGTGTGGGTTCTTAGCAATGGAACAACAAGGGATGGGAACATCCTGTTGACCTCTAATCTCCACCTATTATGCCCATCATGGGGACACTGTTAGGTTTCAGGAATGTCCTTCAAGCATTGTTCTTAAAATAAAGATGAGGGGATGAATTACCTGGTGTACTGGGCTCCGTGGGTGTAGGTGTTGGTTCTGGTGGACAAAGAAAACAACCCTGGTTAGGATCAACCCTCCTATTGTCATTCAACCCTTAGTGGATGGAGAGTGTGGGTTCTTAGCAATGGAACAACAAGGGATGAGAACATCCTGTTGACCTCTAATCTCCACCTATTATGCCCATCATGGGGACACTGTTAGGTTTCGGGAATGTCCTTCAAGCATTGTCCTTAAAATAAAGTTGAGGGGACGAATTACCTGGTGTACTGGGCTCTGTGGGTGTAGGTGTTGGTTCTGGTGGAGAAAGAAAACAACCCTGGTTAGGATCAACCCTCCTATTGTAATTCAACCCTTAGTGGATAGAGAGTGTGGGTTCTTAGCAATGAAACAACAAGGGCTGGGGAACATCCTGGTGACCTCTAATCTCCACCTATTATGCCCATCACGGGGACACTGTTAGGTTTCAGGAATGTCCTTCAAGCATTGTCCTTAAAATAATGTTGAGGGGACGAATTACCTGGTGTACTGGGCTCCGTGGGTGTAGGTGTTGGTTCTGGTGGAGAAAGAAAACAACCCTGGTTAGGATCAACCCTCCTATTGTCATTCAACCCTTAGTGGATGGAGAGTGTGGGTTCTTAGCAATGGAATAACAAGGGCTGGGGAACATCCTGTTGACCTCTAATCTCCACCTATTATGCCCATCACGGGGACACTGCTAGCTTTCAGGAATATCCTTCAAGCATTGTCCTTAAAATAAAGATGAGGGGATGAATTACCTGGTGTACTGGGTTCCGTGGGTGTAGGTGTTGGTTCTGGTGGAGAAAGAAAACAACCCGGGTTAGGTCAACCCTCCTATTGTCATTCATCCCTTAGTGGATGGAGAGTGTGGGTTCTTAGCAATGGAACAACAAGGGATGGGAACATCCTGTTGACCTCTAATCTCCACCTATTATGCCCATCATGGGGACACTGTTAGGTTTCAGGAATGTCCTTCAAGCATTGTTCTTAAAATAAAGATGAGGGGATGAATTACCTGGTGTACTGGGCTCCGTGGGTGTAGGTGTTGGTTCTGGTGGACAAAGAAAACAACCCTGGTTAGGATCAACCCTCCTATTGTCATTCAACCCTTAGTGGATGGAGAGTGTGGGTTCTTAGCAATGGAACAACAAGGGATGAGAACATCCTGTTGACCTCTAATCTCCACCTATTATGCCCATCATGGGGACACTGTTAGGTTTCGGGAATGTCCTTCAAGCATTGTCCTTAAAATAAAGTTGAGGGGACGAATTACCTGGTGTACTGGGCTCTGTGGGTGTAGGTGTTGGTTCTGGTGGAGAAAGAAAACAACCCTGGTTAGGATCAACCCTCCTATTGTAATTCAACCCTTAGTGGATAGAGAGTGTGGGTTCTTAGCAATGAAACAACAAGGGCTGGGGAACATCCTGTTGACCTCTAATCTCCACCTATTATGCCCATCATGGGGACACTGTTAGGTTTCAGGAATGTCCTTCAAGCACTGTCCTTAAAATAAAGTTGAGGGGACGAATTTCCTGGTGTACTGGGCTCTGTGGGTGTAGGTGTTGATTAGGGTGGACAAAGAAAACAACCCTGGTTAGGATCAACCCTCCTATTGTCATTCAACCCTTAGTGGATGGAGAGTGTGGGTTCTTAGCAATGGAACAACAAGGGCTGGGGAACATCCTGTTGACCTCTAATCTCCACCTATTATGCCCATCACGGGGACACTGTTAGGTTTCAGGAATGTCCTTCAAGCATTGTCCTTAAAATAAAGTTGAGGGGACGAATTACCTGGTGTACTGGGCTCCGTGGGTGTAGGTGTTGGTTCTGGTGGAGAAAGAAAACAACCCTGGTTAGGATCAACCCTCCTATTGTCATTCAACCCTTAGTGGATGGAGAGTGTGGGTTCTTAGCAATGGAACAACAAGGGCTGGGGAACATCCTGTTGACCTCTAATCTCCACCTATTATGCCCATCATGGGGACACTGTTAGGTTTCAGGAATGTCCTTCAAGCATTGTCCTTAAAATAAAGATGAGGGGATGAATTACCTGGTGTACTGGGCTCCGTGGGTGTAGGTGTTGGTTCTGGTGGACAAAGAAAACAACCCTGGTTAGGATCAACCCTCCTATTGTCATTCAACCCTTAGTGGATGGAGAGTGTGGGTTCTTAGCAATGGAACAACAAGGGATGAGAACATCCTGTTGACCTCTAATCTCCACCTATTATGCCCATCATGGGGACACTGTTACGTTTCAGGAATGTCCTTCAAGCATTGTCCTTAAAATAAAGTTGAGGGGACGAATTACCTGGTGTACTGGGCTCTGTGGGTGTAGGTGTTGGTTCTGGTGGAGAAAGAAAACAACCCTGGTTAGGATCAACCCTCCTATTGTCATTCATCCCTTAGTGGATAGAGAGTGTGGGTTCTTAGCAATGAAACAACAAGGGCTGGGAACATCCTGTTGACCTCTAATCTCCACCTATTATGCCCATCATGGGGACACTGTTAGGTTTCAGGAATGTCCTTCAAGCATTGTCCTTAAAATAAAGTTGAGGGGAAAAATTACCTGGTGAACTGGGCTCCGTGGGTGTAGGTGTTTATTAGGGTGGACAAAGAAAACAACCCTGGTTAGGATCAACCCTCCTATTGTCATTCAACTCTTAGTGGATGGAGAGTGTGGGTTCTTAGCAATGGAACTACAAGGGATGGGAACATCCTGTTGACCTCTAATCTCCACCTATTATGCCCATCACGGGGACACTGCTAGGTTTCAGGAATGTCCTTCAAGCATTGTCCTTAAAATAAAGATGAAGGGATGAATTACCTGGTGTACTGGGTTCCGTGGGTGTAGGTGTTGGTTCTGGTGGAGAAAGAAAACAACCCTGGTTAGGTCAATCCTCCTATTGTCATTCATCCCTTAGTGGATGAAGAGTGTGGATTCCTAGCAATGGAACAGCAAGGGATGGGAACATCCTATTGACCTCTAATCTCCACCTATTATGCCCATAATGGGGACACTGTTAGGTTTCAGGAATGTCCTTCAAGCATTGTCCTTAAAATAAAGATGAGGGGATGAATTACCTGGTGTACTGGGCTCCGTGGGTGTAGGTGTTGGTTCTGGTGGACAAAGAAAACAACCCTGGTTAGGATCAACCCTCCTATTGTCATTCAACCATTAGTGGATGGAGAGTGTGGGTTCTTAGCAATGGAACAAGGGATGAGAACATCCTGTTGACCTCTAATCTCCACCTATTATGCCCATCATGGGGACACTGTTAGGTTTCAGGAATGTCCTTCAAGCATTGTCCTTAAAATAAAGTTGAGGGGATGAATTACCTGGTGTACTGGGTTTCGTGGGTGTAGGTGTTGGTTCTGGTGGAGAAAGAAAACAACCCTGGTTAGGATCAACCCTCCTATTGTCATTCATCCCTTAGCGGATGGAGTGTGAGTTCTTAGCAATGAAACAACAAGGGCTGGGGAACATCCTGTTGACCTCTAATCTCCACCTATTATGCCCATCACGGGGACACTGCTAGGTTTCAGGAATGTCCTTCAAGCATTGTCCTTAAAATAAAGTTGAGGGGACGAATTACCTGGTGTACTGGGCTCCGTGGGTGTAGGTGTTGGTTCTGGTGGACAAAGAAAACAAACTTGGTTAGGATCAACCCTCCTATTGTCATTCACCACTTTAGCCGAGACGATGAAGAAACCTTAGACACTCCACAGCTTGGAATCCTGAGCTGATTCTGAAGCTCTGCCCGAGGGGGGAAGGGGGAGGGCACTGAGGAACATCCCTGGATGAAATGTTCAAGGGAGAATTGCTGAATGGACCTGCTCTGATTTGGAGGAGTTTTACATGAGGTGTGAGAGTTTACACTCACAGTGGAATTTACAGAGCTGTTAGTTATCCAGGTTAAAAAGATAATGGTCATGTGTGATTTCTTATCGGTTGTATTTTACGCACAAGCAGAAACGCTGATAGACTGTATAGAAAACGGGAAGGTAAAGCCAAGCTTTGTATTGCTCTTCCGTCTGTGCAGTCAGGAGCATAGAATCCTGTGATCATCCTGCACAATTCATTGCAAAGAGGTGGAAGGATATCTGCTGCTTCTAAGGAGGGGAAGAAACTCAACCTGCCAACATTTTTGACCCTTCCGTCTTACAAGTCCACACAACATTCATGGAGAGCCTTGACAAAAACTAGGAAATTGTCAAGGAAGAAGCCAGAAAGGTGCCGTTTCTAGCCTTGCTTTGTTTCAAACAGGACGCAAGAGAGAAGAACAGAGTCTCCCAAGTGCTCCACTGTATGACAGGTGCTGCATGATAGTGAGAAGGGGAAGTACCATGTTTTCCCGAAAATACAACCTACTCTGAAAAGAAGCCCAAGCCCAATGTTTATGCCTGATCCTAATATAAGTCCTACCAAAAAAATAAACTCTAGTTAAGCCTTGTCCGCTGTCTGGTGCTATGAGGTGGGACGAGGCACAGGTGTAAAAATCAAGCTAGGGCACGGGTGTGGGGGTGGAGCTGCCCCACGCATCGCATGCTCACTTACATTAGGACTGCTGCAGCCAGACCTCCCTTGCCCCTGCTGTCGTGCCACTGCCCAACTTCTTCTGTAGCCACTTGCAGCCAGTCACAGCCGGGTGCCATGTGGCATATCGTGCTTGTGCTGTCGCTCGTGCACGCAATGGCACAACACCCCTTGCAGCCTCCTGCCCCGAGCAGTGGCACCGGCATAAGAAGCCATGCAGTGTTTGATCATGAGCGCCTGCAGGAAAAGTCAGGCAGCAGCATGACAGGTGTCAGGGCATGGGAGGCATGGATGCAGTGGACCTAAGGTAAGCGGATAAGACATCCCTGAAAATAAGACCTGGTGTTTATTTTGAGGCTGAAAAGAAAATGAGATTGGGTCTTATTTTGGGGAAACCATGGTAGGCACACTGAGATTTCACTGAGATCTGATTGTATTTTTTTCACCTTCAGGCAAGGTAGAAGACACTCAAGTGGCACAACAGCTCTACTCACCACAACCTGTATCCTTTTCCCAATCCCCGAGGTCGGCCCCGTTCACTTTGCATGCAGCGGCATACGCCTCCAGACTTTCGCACCACTGCCCTTCGTCTCCCCCGGTAGCACACTGGTCATACACGCAGCTCTCAAAGTACAGCTGAGGAGGGAGGCTGCCATGGCAGTTGGTGAAAGGCCCGCTCGAGGACAGGATCACTCTGCACCGCTCTTTGAAAACTGCCTCCTGCACAGGGTCACAGTTGGGTGGCTCTGGAGCTGGGGAGCAGCTAGAGACAAAAAGATAACAGTAAAGCACCGTGTGCTTGGAGGTGCAAGGAGAAAAGTAGTTTTGGCTCAGTTAGTCTGCTTCTGCTAGGACGGGGCAAGTGTTTAACAATTTGATGAGGAACGGCCTCTAACACGAAAGTTTTGGATTTCCTTCCTTTTCTCATGCACAGCCAAATCTCTTGTAGGATACTGAACAGCTGACCAATTCTGACTTTACAAACTATATCCTAGAACCCGATATGGAAAACATGCTGAAAAGACCTTGTTCTTCAAATTTCACTTGCCTCCAGCCGTCATCTTCCACTCTCCAGCTGTTGCCAAATTGGTTGGCGTCAGTCACCAGCATCCCATCTGGCTGTTGGAAATCGTCCAGCTGGCTGCCCGAGTACGTGCCGCACAGCCCACAGAGGTGTCCCTTGTATCTCTCGTCCACTTGGATAAGCAGCTGTTGGTCTCCATCAAACTTCACCCGGAAGCCAAGGGGACTGTCAACAACCACGTACGGAAGCTGTTCCTCCACCTGAATGTCTGACTGTAGCTTCAGAGGAAGGTCAACTTTGGCCCCATTCAGCTGTAGGAAGGGAAAAGGTCGGACATTGGATTCTTGGGCTTCATGGGCTTACACCGACCCCGTGTCTAGTTTCACTACATTTGCAACATCCTCACGATTTTAGTAGCTTAAATGATCATGTAAACATGAGTCAGCTGTGTATGGCAGCAGCCAAAAAACTAATACAATCGTTGATTGTATAAACACAGGCATAGAATCAAAGGATGTTGAGACTTTGGGGAAAATGCATGAAGTTTTAGTACAGATTTATAAAACCTTGCTAAGGCCACACCAGGAATAATGCCTCCAATTTTGGTCATGGCATTACAAAAGGATGTTGAGACTTTGGGGAAAATGCAAAGAAGAGCCACCTAGGTGATTAAGGGCCTGGAAACAAAAACATATGAAGAACGGTTACAGGAATTGGGTATGGTCAGTCTAGAGAAGAGAAGGACTATGGGTGACCTGATAGCAGTGTTCCAGTATTTGAGGGGCTGCCACAAAGATGAAGGGGTCAGGCTATTTTCCAAAGCACGAGAAGGCAAGACAAGAAGCAACAGGTGGAAACTAATCAAGGAGAGAAGCAACCTAGAATTAAAGAGAACCTTCCTAACAGTGAGGACAACTAACCAGGGGAACAACTTGCCACCAGAAGTTGTGGGCGCTCCATCACTGGAGGTTTCTAAGGAGAAAGCGGACAGCCACCTGTCTGAAATGGTATAGGGTCTCCTGCTTGGGCAGGGGATTAGAGTAGAAGATGTCCAAGGTCCCTTCCAGGTCTATTCTGATTCAACTCTGTCTGCAATAAAGGAGAATCTTTGTCCTTGTCATATTTGTACCAGTTCTTATAAAACAGCCTCTGTATGACTGTATCTCTTCTTAAATAACTTGTCTGGGAAGACTGCAACATGTGAAGGGGAACCCCAGAACTTCATCGCATTAATCACTTGGCCTTGCACAATTCTTCAGGGTGCAATACTCACATAGACCTCTTTGTTCTTCCTGAGAGCCAGGTGGGTGTTTCTCAGCGAGATGGCCACTGAGTTGAGAGCCGTCCAGTGCGGGCTGGAGCGATGTTCGTTCCGAGTGGTCACGGAGAAGAGCTCAGAGGAGTTGCTGCAGATTTGCACTGCGGTGTAATTGCACCCACCCTGGAAATGATAGAGTCGCCCATCGAAGGTGACATAGTGAGGGTCTCCGTAGATGTGGCAGGTGGCCTTGTCTGGAATGTAGCACCCCAGGATGCCATTCTGTACTTTACAGACTTGGCCGTTTTTGCAACTGTCTGGGTTGCAGGACAAGTTGCCGTTATTTTCACAGCGACATTGGCCGACACAATCCGGCTGCCAGAACGTCTCTCCTTTCTGTGGGAAAAAGCCCAAGAAAAAGATGAGGACCCTGCACTGTTGTGGAAGTTGCTGCAGATTCTGTCCTGGCCACAGACGTTGCTTGGGGACAAACCTCATAATATTGATCTCCAGATACACAGCCGCAATCCTCCCGCGGCACACATTGTGCTCCGCTTAGGACAAAGCCTTTGTCGCATTCGCAGCCCTCCACGCAAGGCTTGGTGCAGTTCCACGGAGCCAGTGGATTGGAACACGTGGCGGGGCAGGAAGTGGCGCACACGTTGTAATGGCTGTGATCACCGCAAGGGAATTCTACAAAACAAAGCAGGAACCACCCAGAAAGTGAGCTACGCTTCCCAAGGCCACACACAATGCGAACAGTTTTTCTGGTCCGTGTGCTGTGGAGCAGGAAGCTACCAGTGATGCTGGAAGGAATAGGGATTGTTGATTGATTCTATGTGCCTGGGGATTCTATGTGCTCAAGGAACCACATTTGCAAATGGATTATGACAGAGGGAGCCAGGGAATCTGGTACATAAATGAGTTTCCGGCTGAGGCAATAACTAAGCTGATGGCCCATCTCCACCCCAGTCACCCCTGAAGACAAGCAAGTCCTTCAGCCAAAGGGAGATTTGAGGTGACACCTGCCCTTCGGCATGACCTCGAATGCCACTGCAACTGAACAAGAGAGCATAATTCCCCAACTACGTCAATAGTTTATCTTTTAGGGTATTCTAAGTGGATACTCACTGCAGGAAGTGGCATTCCTCCAGTCGGGAAGCTTCACGCCAGCTCTTTGGCAGGCATCAGCGTACGCCTCCAAAGCACCACACAAGGCCTCCTGGGACCCATTCAGTTCACACAGGTCAAAGACGCAACTCTGGAAGAAGCTGTTGGGGTTGATTGCAGAATGGCAAACTGCCAACGGTCCCTGGCTACTGGTAAGCTGTCCGCAATAGGCCTCTGTCTCATAAAGATCTTTCAGCTCTGAGCGACAGGGTTCTGGGGTGGGTGGGCCTTCACAATCAGGGGGGTCGTACTCTGCATTGGGCACCTGCCAGCTGTTTCCCAGCTCATTGGAATTCTTGGCTTGCTCTCCGTTGGGCATCATGCTGTCATCCTGCCAACGGTTGTTGAAGTTGCCACACATGCCGCAGGTCTTGTTGAAGAAGGTGGTGGGGACCCTGATCTCCACCGAGTGATCTGTGTCGTAAGAGACAATCAGCCCAAAATCCGTTTCTATGGTCACGTAGCGTCCATTGATGTCCACTCTCAGGGCGTTGTTCAGCTTGTGCACAGAAAGCCTTGTAAGCACTTTGTCCACCTAGAAGGAGTCAGACACAAATTGTAACAGTATTTCCCAAGAAAGGAGCCATCTGAAGATGATCAGGATGGGAAGAGTTAGGTTCCCCATTACTAAGTTCCCGTACGGAAATGCTGACCCTGAGGATATTTCCAGGAGAGGGAAAAGAAATATTATAAAATATTAATCAATATATAAAAAGTCATACCCTGCCACCAATCAGAGAGGCTGTTACTATTTGGTTCCCAGTTATCCCTGATCAAACTGATATTCAACCAGAAATTAGAAAATCGGATTTCCCCACATGTGCCAATCAAAAACTGTTCAGCAGAGAATCGGGAAGGACTGTAGCTTCCTTCTATTTCAAAGCACAAGTAGGAAATGAGAAACTGCTTTGGTTACCAGCACTCGATCCTTGTGTCCTTTGAGGATCTCAATCCGGTGCCCGTAAACCTCCACCAGGACCCGCTGGACATAAGAGACGGAGGGATTCCCACGGTGTTCGTTCTTGGCCTCGATGTTAAAGTAGGGCAGCCCCGTCTCATTGGCGCAGACCTTGGCCAGGGTGTAGGTGCAGGTGCCCATGAAGTGGTGCGTCTGTTTGTCAAAGGTGTTGTAATGAGGGTCGTTGTGGACACGGCAGACCCCGTACGTATGTGGGTAGCAGCTGGGGACCCCATTTTGGACTCCGCAGTAATAATGGTTAGGGCAGGAATCAGGAAAGCAGGTGACTTGGCCACCTCGACTGGGGCAGGTGCATTTGGTGGAGCAGGTGTCGTCGGTCCAAAAGCTGGAGCCCACCGGGTAGTGCTTCCCTTGGTGCCAGCACCCACACTGATGGCTGGGCACACAGTTGCCATTGTAGAGGAAGAACCCAGAGTCGCAGACACAGGCTTCCCTGCACGTCAGATTGCATGTGGCCGGAGCATTTGGGTTCTTGCAGGTGGGTGGACAGGCGTTGGCGCAAGGCTCATAGTGGCTGTTGAGTGGGCATTGAGGAGCTGTAGGAGGCAAGAAGATCTGCATGAACTCAGTGCCGAAAACTCGGTCACGGAAAGCACATCACGTTCATCAATTGAATTGGATGAGAGTCCCTCATGTTGGTGATTTCTTCCTGGATTGCATTCCCTGCTCTCAGGATCCCAGCTAGGGATTTAGCGTATTTGCCTTCTAGGTTAAACTGGAGTTACATTCGGTGTGCCTCCGAGAGAGAACGTGGCGATATATGTGCCTCTCTCGACGGGAGTGATCTTCTTCAAAGAGACAGAGAAACCACCCTCCCTCTTCCAGTGGATCCCCAGACTTCCCCAGTTACACCAATGGTTCCTCATACACAATCCCGACCACAGGCATTGCTGCCACAAAACTTACGGCAGAAGGTGGCATTCCGCCAGGGTTCGATGGCAACTCCCAGGGACTGGCAGGCGTCTGCGTAGGACTGCAAGCTCCTGCAGAGGGAGCCTGGATCTAAGTGCAGGGCGCACTGATCATAAAGGCAGCTTTCAAAATACCCCGCTGGATCCAAGAGGTTATGGCAATGTCTGAACGGTCCATTGATATCTGTCAGGCGTCCGCAGAAATCGCTGCTCTTGGCTGTGTCCATCTCATCCTCTGTGCAGGCAGGAGCATGGCCGGAGGAACAACTGGAGACAAAAGCAACACCATGGTTCACTACCCTACAGTCTCCATCCTGGACAAAAGCTGCCATTCAGGGATGAAAGCTACAAACCTGGTGAGGTTGGCCACCTGCCAGCTGTTGCCCAAGCTTGTGGAGTCAGGCTCTGGTTTCCCATCAGGGTTGAGGAAATCGTCAGAAGGATCCCCGTTGTAGTTTCCGCACATGCCGCAGACCTCACCCTTGTACGTGCTGAGGAGGGACACTTCCACCTGGTGGTCTCCGTCAAACTTGACACTCAACCCAAAATCTGTAGTGACCACTGTGTAGAAGCCGCTGGGCAAGATCTCCACACCCCGTATTGGGGTGGAGGGGACGATGACTGGCTCTCCATCGACCTAGAAAGAGATTCAGGCATCACTGTAGGGGAGTGAGGAACAACGGTGCTCCTTCGTACGCCAACATCAAAGCACAGGTGTCCTTCAGCAGCAGCAGCAGCAACAACCGCTCCACGTACCGTCACTCTTCCTCCTTTTCCCAGGGTGACCCGGATACCAAAGACATCAACGTGCACACTCTCAACGTAGGAGACGTGTGTGTAGCCCCCTCGGTGCTCGTTGCTTGCTTCCACATTGAAGTAGGGGAGCAGAGAGTTGTTTCGGTCACACAGTTGGGAGAGAGTATAGGTGCAGTTGCCCATGAAGTGGTGCGTCTGCTTGTCAAAAGTGTAATAATGAGGGTCACCCGACACCAGGCAGGACTCTGGAAAGAAGAAAGGGAGGTCAGACACAGGCCGGTGTGAGTTCATTTGAAATGGGAATAAGTAGAGGATGCACTTTTGAGAGGAACAACAATGATTTTGGGTGCTTCCTTCATTTTAAGCAGTTTAAAATGGTCCATGGATCTCAAACCATGGATACTCTTGAAGTCAAGAGGAATTTGAAGGGCCTGCATTATCTGAATCAGTCGGCTGTACCGTGTAGGGGTTGGTTCTGGTGGACAAAGGCAAGAAGGCAAGTTAGGATCAACCCTCCTAATGCGATTCCACCCTTAGGAGAAGGGAGTATGTGGTCAGCAAGGCCACAACATGTATCGAGGAACACCTAATCTATCTCTAACGTCCCCTATTGGGGCCACCACTGCAACAAAGGTCATCTCCAGGGGACATTGTCTTTCTCAAGACATCACATGACCTTCAGTATATTTGGCAAGTGCCATCCCACAGGACAGCCATAAGGGTTGACACCAGTTGGAAAGACCATGTTGATAACTGCCTGGTCTTTTCCTAAGAGCCAGCATTACCTGAGACAGTTGACAAAGAAAAGAAGCAACCTTAGTATCAATGTTCCAATTGTCATTCATTCCCTTAGCAGACAGAGAGAGCGACTTGTTACTAAAATAGCACCAAGGATTGAAGAACACCTTATCTATCACAACATGAACCTAGTTGGTGTACCACTTTAAAATTTGGTCTCCTGAGAACACTGTCTTCCTCAAGCAACCACATGACCTTCAGGGTATTTGGAAAGTGCCATCCCAAAGTACAGCCATAGGGGTAGACATCAGGCAGGAAATATCATGTGGTTTTTTGCCTAGCCTTCTCCTGTGAGCTCACATTACCTGAGTCAGTTGGCTTTACGGGAGAAGGTGTTGGCTCTGGTGGACAAAGAAAAGAAGCAACATTACGATCAACCCTCCTATTGTCCTTCATCCTTTAGCAGATGGAGAGTGTGGGTTCTTAACAATAGAACAACAAGGGATGGGAACGTCCTGTTGACCTCTAATCTCCACCTAATATGACCATCACGGGGACACTGTTAGGTTTCGGGAATGTCCTTCAAGCATTGTCCTTAAAATAAAGATGAGGGGATGAATTACCTGGTGTACTGGGCTCCATGGGTGTAGGTGTTGGTTCTGGTGGACAAAGAAAAAAACCCTGGTTAGAATTAATCCTCCTATTGTCCTTCATCCCTTAGCGGATGAAGAGTGTGGGTTCTTAGCAATGGAACAAGGGATGGGAACATCCTGTTGACCTCTAATCTCCACCTATTATGCCCATCATGGGGACACTGTTAGGTTTCGGGAATGTCCTTCAAGCATTGTCCTTAAAATAAAGTTGAGGGGATGAATTACCTGGTGTACTGGGCTCCGTGGGTGTAGGTGTTGGTTCTGGTGGACAAAGAAAACAACCCTGGTTAGGATCAACCCTCCTATTGTCATTCAACCCTTAGTGGATGGAGAGTGTGGGTTCTTAGCAATGGAACAACAAGGGCTGGGGAACATCCTGTTGACCTCTAATCTCCACCTATTATGTCCATCATGGGGACACTGTTAGGTTTCGGGAATGTCCTTCAAGCATTGTCCTTAAAATAAAGATGAGGGGATGAATTACCTGGTGTACTGGGCTCCGTGGGTGTAGGTGTTGGTTCTGGTGGACAAAGAAAACAACCCTGGTTAGGATCAACCCTCCTATTGTCATTCAACCCTTAGTGGATGGAGAGTGTGGGTTCTTAGCAATGGAACAACAAGGGCTGGGGAACATCCTGTTGACCTCTAATCTCCACCTATTATGTCCATCATGGGGACACTGTTAGGTTTCGGGAATGTCCTTCAAGCATTGTCCTTAAAATAAAATTGAGGAGATGAATTACCTGGTGTACTGGGCTCCGTGGGTGTAGGTGTTGGTTCTGGTGGACAAAGAAAAAAACCCTGGTTAGAATTAATCCTCCTATTGTCCTTCATCCCTTAGCGGATGAAGAGTGTGGGTTCTTAGCAATGGAACAAGGGATGGGAACATCCTGTTGACCTCTAATCTCCACCTATTATGTCCATCATGGGGACACTGTTAGGTTTCGGGAATGTCCTTCAAGCACTGTCCTTAAAATAAAATTGAGGAGATGAATTACCTGGTGTACTGGGCTCCGTGGGTGTAGGTGTTGGTTCTGGTGGACAAAGAAAAAAACCCTGGTTAGGATCAATCCCTCCTATTGTCCTTCAACCCTTAGCGGATGGAGAGTGTGGGTTCTTAGCAATGGAACAAGGGATGGGAACATCCTGTTGACCTCTAATCTCCACCTATTATGTCCATCATGGGGACACTGTTAGGTTTCGGGAATGTCCTTCAAGCATTGTCCTTAAAATAAAGATGAGGGGATGAATTACCTGGTGTACTAGGCTCCGTGGGTGTAGGTGTTGGTTCTGGTGGACAAAGAAAACAACCCTGGTTAGGATCAACCCTCCTATTGTCATTCAACCCTTAGTGGATGGAGAGTGTGGGTTCTTAGCAATGGAACAACAAGGGATGGGAACATCCTGTTGACCTCTAATCTTCACCTATTATGCCCATCACGGGGCACTGTTAGGTTTCGGGAATGTCCTTCAAGCACTTTCCTTAAAATAAAGTTGAGGGGACGAATTACCTGGTGTACTGGGCTCTGCGGGTGTAGGTGTTGGTTCTGGTGGACAAAGAAAAAAACCCTGGTTAGGATCAACCCTCCTATTGTCATTCAACCCTTAGTGGATGGAGAGTGTGGGTTCTTAGCAATGGAACAACAAGGGATGGGAACATCCTGTTGACCTCTAATCTTCACCTATTATGCCCATCACGGGGACACTGTTAGGTTTCAGGAATGTCCTTCAAGCATTGTCCTTAAAATACAGTTGAGGGGCAGAATTACCTGGTGTACTGGGCTCCGTGGGTGTAGGTGTTGGTTCTGGTGGACAAAGAAAACAAACTTGGTTAGGATCAACCCTCCTATTGTCATTCACCACTTTAGCCGAGAGAATGAAGAAACCTTAGACATTCCACAGCTTGGAAACCTGAGCTGATTCTGTAGCTCTGCCCAAGGGGGGATGGGCGAGGGCATTGAGGAACATCCCTGGATGAAATGTTCAAGGGAGAATTGCTGAATGGACCTGCTCTGATTTGGAGGAGTTTTACATGAGGTGTGAGAGTTTACACTCACAGTGGAATATACAGAGCTGTTAGTTATCCAGGTTAAAAAGATAATGGTCATGTGTGATTTCTTATCGGTTGTATTTTATGCACAAGCAGAAACGCTGATAGACTGTATAGAAAACGGGAACGTAAAGCCAAGCTTTGTATTGCTCTTCCGTCTGTGCAATCAGGAGCATAGAATCCTGTGATCATCCTGCACAATTCATTGCAAAGAGGTGGAAGGACAACTGCTGCTTCTAAGGAGGGGAAGAAACTCAACCTGCCAACATTTTTGACCCTTCCGTCTTACAATTCCACACAACATTCATGGAGAGCCTTGACAAAAACTAGGAAATTGTCAAGGAAGAAGCCAGAAAGGTGCCATTTCTAGCCTTGCTTTGTTTCAAACAGGACGCAAGAGAGAGGAACAGAGTCTCCCAAGTGCTCCACTGTATGACAGGTGCTGCATGATAGTGAGAAGGGGAAGTACCATGTTTTCCCAAAAATACAACCTACTCTGAAAAGAAGCCCAAGCCCAATGTTTACGCCTGATCCTAATATAAGTCCTACCGAAAAAATAAACTCTAGTTAAGCCTTGTCCGCTGTCTGGTGCTATGAGGTGGGATGAGGCACAGGTGTAAAAATCAAGCTAGGGCACGGGTGTAGGGGTGGAGCTGCCCCACGCATCGCACGCTCACTTACATTAGGACTGCTGCAGCCAGACCTCCCTTGCCCCTGCTGTCGTGCCACTGCCCAACTTCTTCTGTAGCCACTTGCAGCCAGTCACAGCCGGGTGCCATGTGGCATATCGTGCTTGTGCTGTCGCTCGTGCACGCAATGGCACAACACCCCTTGCAGCCTCCTGCCCCGAGCAGTGGCACCGGCATAAGAAGCCATGCAGTGTTTGGTCATGAGCGCCTGCAGGAAAAGTCAGGCAGCAGCATGACAGGTGTCAGGGCATGGGAGGCATGGATGCAGTGGACCTAAGGTAAGCGGATAAGACATCCCTGAAAATAAGACCTGGTGTTTATTTTGAGGCTGAAAAGAAAATGAGATTGGGTCTTATTTTGGGGAAACCATGGTAGGCACACTGAGATTTCACTGAGATCTGATTGTATTTTTTTCACCTTCAGGCAAGGTAGAAGACACTCAAGTGGCACAACAGCTCTACTCACCACAACCTGTATCCTTTTCCCAATCCCCGAGGTTGGCCCCGTTCACTTTGCATGCAGCGGCATACGCCTCCAGACTTTCGCACCACTGCCCTTCGTCTCCCCCGGTAGCACACTGGTCATACACGCAGCTCTCAAAGTACAGCTGAGGAGGGAGGCTGCCATGGCAGTTGGTGAAAGGCCCGCTCGAGGACAGGATCACTCTGCACCGCTCTTTGAAAACTGCCTCCTGCACAGGGTCACAGTTGGGTGGCTCTGGAGCTGGGGAACAGCTAGAGACAAAAAGACAACAGTAAAGCACCGTGTGCTTGGAGGTGCAAGGAGAAAAGTAGTTTTGGCTCAGCTAGTCTGCTTCTGCTAGGACGGGGCAAGTGTTTAACAATTTGATGAGGAACAGCCTCTACCACGAAAGTTTTGGAATTCCTTCCTTCTCTCATGCACAGCCAAATCTCTTGTCACTATATAGGATACTGAACAGCTGACTAATTCTGACTTCACAATCTATATCCTAGAACCCGATATGGAAAACATGCTGAAAAGACCTTGTTCTTCACAGTCACTTGCCTCCAGCCGTCATCTTCCACTCTCCAGCTGTTGCCAAATTGGTTGGCGTCAGTCACCAGCATCCCATCTGGCTGTTGGAAATCGTCCAGCTGGCTGCCCGAGTACGTGCCGCACAGCCCACAGAGGTGTCCCTTGTATCTCTCGTCCACTTGGATAAGCAGCTGTTGGTCCCCATCAAACTTCACCCGGAAGCCAAGGGGACTGTCAACAACCACGTACGGAAGCTGTTCCTCCACCAGAATGTCTGACTGTAGCTTCAGAGGAAGGTCAACTTTGGCCCCATTCAGCTGTAGGAAGGGAAAAGATCGGACATTGGATTCTTGGGCTTCATGGGCTACCACCGACCCCGTGTCTAGTTTCACTACATTTGCAACATCCTCACGATTTTAGTAACTTAAATGATCATGTAAACATGAGTCAGCTGTGTAGGCAGCAGCCAAAAAACTAATACAATCGTTGATTGTATAAACACAGGCATAGAATCAAAATCACATGAAGTTTTAGTACAGATTTATAAAACCTTGCTAAGGCCACACCAGGAATAATGCCTCCAATTTTGGTCATGGCATTACAAAAGGATGTTGAGACTTTGGGGAAAATGCAAAGAAGAGCCACCTAGATGATTAAGGGCCTGGAGACAAAAACATATGAAGAACGGTTACAGGAATTGGGTATGGTCAGTCTAGAGAAGAGAAGGACTATGGGTGACCTGATAGCAGTGTTCCAGTATTTGAGGGGCTGCCACAAAGATGAAGGGGTCAGGCTATTTTCCAAAGCACCAGAAGGCAAGACAAGAAGCAACAGGTGGAAACTAATCAAGGAGAGAAGCAACCTAGAATTAAAGAGAACCTTCCTAACAGTGAGGACAACTAACCAGGGGAACAACTTGCCACCAGAAGTTGTGGGCGCTCCATCACTGGAGGTTTTTAAGGAGAAAGCGGACAGCCACCTGTCTGAAATGGTATAGGGTCTCCTGCTTGGGCAGGGGATTAGAGTAGAAGATCTCCAAGGTCCCTTCCAGGTCTATTCTGATTCAACTCTGTCTGCAATAAAGGAGAATCTTTGTCCTTGTCATATTTGTACCAGTTCTTATAAAACGGCCTCCGTATGACTGTATCTCTTCTTAAATAACTTGTCTGGGAAGACTGCAACATGTGAAGGGGAACCCCAGAACTTCATCGCATTAATCACTTGCCCTTGCACAATTCTTCAGGGTGCAATACTCACATAGACCTCTTTGTTCTTCCTGAGAGCCAGGTGGGTGTTTCTCAGCGAGATGGCCACTGAGTTGAGAGCCGTCCAGTGCGGGCTGGAGCGATGTTCGTTCCGAGTGGTCACGGAGAAGAGCTCAGAGGAGTTGCTGCAGATTTGCACTGCGGTGTAATTGCACCCACCCTGGAAATGATAGAGTCGCCCATCGAAGGTGACATAGTGAGGGTCTCCGTAGATGTGGCAGGTGGCCTTGTCTGGAATGTAGCACCCCAGGATGCCATTCTGTACTTTACAGACTTGGCCGTTTTTGCAACTGTCTGGGTTGCAGGACAAGTTGCCGTTATTTTCACAGCGACATTGGCCGACACAATCCGGCTGCCAGAACGTCTCTCCTTTCTGTGGGAAAAAGCCCAAGAAAAAGATGAGGACCTTGCACTGTTGTGGAAGTTGCTGCAGATTCTGTCCTGGCCACAGACGTTGCTTGGGAACAAACCTCATAATATTGATCTCCAGATACACAGCCGCAATCCTCCCGCGGCACACATTGTGCTCCGCTTAGGACAAAGCCTTTGTCGCATTCGCAGCCCTCCACGCAAGGCTTGGTGCAGTTCCACGGAGCCAGTGGATTGGAACACGTGGCGGGGCAGGAAGTGGCGCACACGTTGTAATGGCTGTGATCACCGCAAGGGAATTCTACAAAACAAAGCAGGAACCACCCAGAAAGTGAGCTACGCTTCCCAAGGCCACACACAATGCGAGCAATTTTTCTGGTCCGTGTGCTGTGGAGCAGGAAGCTACCAGTGATGCTGGAAGGAATAGGGATTGTTGATTGATTCTATGTGCCTGGGGATTCTATGTGCTCAAGGAACCACATTTGCAAATGGATTATGACAGAGGGAGCCAGGGAATCTGGTACATAAATGAGTTTCCGGCTGAGGCAATAACTAAGCTGATGGCCCATCTCCACCCCAATCACCACCTGAAGACAAGCAAGTCCTTCAGCCAAAGGGAGATTTGAGGTGACACCTGCCCTTCGGCATGACCTCGAATGCCACTGCAACTGAACAAGAGAGCATAATTCCCCAACTACGTCAATAGTTTATCTTTTAGGGTATTCTAAGTGGATACTCACTGCAGGAAGTGGCATTCCTCCAGTCGGGAAGCTTCACGCCAGCTCTTTGGCAGGCATCAGCGTACGCCTCCAAAGCACCACACAAGGCCTCCTGGGACCCATTCAGTTCACACAGGTCAAAGACGCAACTCTGGAAGAAGCTGTTGGGGTTGATTGCAGAATGGCAAACTGCCAACGGTCCCTGGCTACTGGTAAGCTGTCCGCAATAGGCCTCTGTCTCATAAAGATCTTTCAGCTCTGAGCGACAGGGTTCTGGGGTGGGTGGGCCTTCACAATCAGGGGGGTCGTACTCTGCATTGGGCACCTGCCAGCTGTTTCCCAGCTCATTGGAATTCTTGGCTTGCTCTCCGTTGGGCATCATGCTGTCATCCTGCCAACGGTTGTTGAAGTTGCCACACATGCCGCAGGTCTTGTTGAAGAAGGTGGTGGGGACCCTGATCTCCACCGAGTGATCTGTGTCGTAAGAGACAATCAGCCCGAAATCCGTTTCTATGGTCACGTAGCGTCCATTGATGTCCACTCTCAGGGCGTTGTTCAGCTTGTGCACAGAAAGCCTTGTAAGCACTTTGTCCACCTAGAAGGAGTCAGACACAAATTGTAACAGTATTTCCCAAGAAAGGAGCCATCTGAAGATGATCAGGATGGGAAGAGTTAGGTTCCTCATTACTAAGTTCCCTCCCGTACGGAAATGCTGACCCTGAGGATATTTCCAGGGGAGGGAAAAGAAATATTATAAAATATTAATCAATATATAAAAAGTCATACCCTGCCACCAATCAAAGGAGAGGCTGTTACTATTTGGTTCCCAGTTATCCCTGATCAAACTGATATTCAACCAGAAATTAGAAAATCGGATTTCCCCACACGTGCCAATCAAAAACTGTTCAGCAGAGAATCGGGAAGGACTGTAGCTTCCTTCTATTTCAAAGCACAAGTAGGAAATGAGAAACTGCTTTGGGTTACCAGCACTCGATCCTTGTGTCCTTTGAGGATCTCAATCCGGTGCCCGTAAACCTCCACCAGGACCCGCTGGACATAAGAGACGGAGGGATTCCCACGGTGTTCGTTCTTGGCCTCGACGTTAAAGTAGGGCAGCCCCGTCTCATTGGCGCAGACCTTGGCCAGGGTGTAGGTGCAGGTGCCCATGAAGTGGTGCGTCTGTTTGTCAAAGGTGTTGTAATGAGGGTCGTTGTGGACACGGCAGACCCCGTACGTATGTGGGTAGCAGCTGGGGACCCCATTTTGGACTCCGCAGTAATAATGGTTAGGGCAGGAATCAGGAAAGCAGGTGACTTGGCCACCTCGACTGGGGCAGGTGCATTTGGTGGAGCAGGTGTCGTCGGTCCAAAAGCTGGAGCCCACCGGGTAGTGCTTCCCTTGGTGCCAGCACCCACACTGATGGCTGGGCACACAGTTGCCATTGTAGAGGAAGAACCCAGAGTCGCAGACACAGGCTTCCCTGCACGTCAGATTGCATGTGGCCGGAGCATTTGGGTTCTTGCAGGTGGGTGGACAGGCGTTGGCGCAAGGCTCATAGTGGCTGTTGAGTGGGCATTGAGGAGCTGTAGGAGGCAAGAAGATCTCCATGAACTCAGTGCCGAAAACTCGGTCATGGAAAGCACATCACGTTCATCAATTGAATTGGATGAGAGTCCCTCATGTTGGTGATTTCTTCCTGGATTGCATTCCCTGCTCTCAGGATCCCAGCTAGGGATTTAGTGTATTTGCCTTCTAGGTTATGGGATCCGGAGGGATGGTGGGGTTTTAAGAAACGTAGGAGGGAGGGGTTTCTTAATAAATTTTTACTTAGATTTTTAAGGGGGTTAGGTAGGTCCGGGCGGGAGTTGGGGGACAACTCGCCAGAGACTGGGACCAGGCCGGGGGTTGAGCGTGGCCGGGAGAGTCGGAATCCGGGTGGCTCTGTATTGAGGATGGGGGGGGTCATCGGGGAGGGTGGAATTAAATTCATTGAGACGGTGAGCGGGAGGGGCAGATTTGGCGGTTGTAGGGGGCCATATTTTGTGTCGGGAGCGCGCCCTCGCTATTTGCTTGCTGTGGCGCGCTCCGACCCCCTTGTCGTCTCCCGTTCCCCAGGGGGTTTGAGCAATCGGGCCCTGGGCCTTCGGCTGATGTTATGTAACGCCAGGTCCGTTGTTAATAAAGCCCCCCTCGTCCATGATCTGATTTGTGAGGGGGGTGCGGACCTGGTGGGAGTTACCGAGACCTGGCTGGGCCAGGAGGGGGGAGTCCTCCTGGTGGAGATGTGCCCAGCCGGGTTTCGGGTTTTTCATCGGCCAAGGGCCTAGGGGAGGGGAGGAGGGGTTGCAGTGGTTATTAAAGAGGATCTGTGTCCGAGGGAAGCCACTGTGTCTCAGACGACCAGGTGTGAGCTCCTTTTCGTGAAGTTCGGTTCCAAGGTTCAGGTGGGCTTGCTGGTCGCATACCTGGCTCCCTGCTATGCGGCAGCGGCCCTGCTTGAGCTCCTTGAGGTTATAGCTGGCGTGGCGGTTGGGACCCCCAAGCTTATGGTCATGGGGGATTTCAACCTGCCATCTGCTGGCGGTACGTCGGGGATTGCCCAAGAGTTCATGGCTTCCATGATGGCCATGGGCCTGACCCAGTTAATTCGGGACCCTACTCACGTGGGAGGTCACACCTTGGATTTGGTTTTCGTCTCTGATCAGTGGCAGAGTGATCTGGGTATAGGGGATATAGTTGTAGAACCCCTGTCATGGTCGGATCACTCGCTCCTGAAGCTCGACTTCCGTTCCGCACCCCCTGACCGCAGGGAGGCGGGGCCATTAAAATGGTACCGCCCCAGGCGCCTGATGGACCCTGATAGGTTCCTGATGGAGCTTGGGCCATTTCCCGAAGCTCTCACACACGACTCGGTTGAGGGCTTGGTCGCCGCCTGGGATAGGGTGGCTGCTGGGGCCCTTGACCGGGTCGTGCCCTTGCAGCCTCTGACCCGGTGCCGATCCCAAATGGCTCCTTGGTTTTCTGAGGAGCTAAGGGAGATGAAGCGCCGGAAAAGACGCCTAGAGAGCAGTTGGAGGGCTAGCCGTTCTGAGTCTGACCGAACACTTCTACGATCTTATATTAAGACGTATTTAGTGGCGATGAAGGTGGCGAGGAGGACTTACCTCTCCACCCTTATTGCGTCCGCGGAAAACCACCCAGCCGCCCTGTTTAGGGTGACCCGCTCCCTTCTAGAGAGGGAAGCGCGGGAGGATCCCTTACAGGGACGGGCTGAGGAGTTTTCTAGTTTTCTGCAGGATAAAATCGCTCAGATTCGGGACGAGCTGGACTCCAACTGGGCATCTCCGGGCGGGGGGGCGGGGGTGGATATCGGTGAGGCCAGTTGGGTTGAGTTCGACCCTGTTACTGTAGAAGACGTGGACGGGGTGTTGGGGGGACTGAATGCCACCTCCTGTTTGTTGGACCCGTGCCCCTCCTGGCTGGTTTTGGCCACTCGGGAGGTGACACGAGGCTGGTTCCAGGGTATTATAAACGCTTCCTTGAGAGAGGGGCTTCTACCTACCGCCTTGAAGGAGGCGGTGGTGCGGCCCCTCCTCAAGAAACCGTCCCTGGACCCAGCATTGTTATTAAATTACCGTCCCGTCTCCAACCTTCGCTTTGTTGCGAAGGTTGTAGAGAGTGTGGTGGCCCGTCAGTTTCCCCGATTCCTGGATGAAGCGAGTTATCTTGACCCCCTCCAATCGGGCTTCAGGCCCGGGCATAGCACGGAGACGGCGTTGGTCGCGTTGGTTGATGATCTCTGGAGGGCTCGGGACAGAGGTTGTTCCTCTGTCCTGGTCCTGTTAGATCTCTCGGCGGCTTTTGATACTGTCGACCACAGTATCTTATTGCAGCGGTTGGAGGGGTTGGGGGTTGGAGGCACCGTATTACGGTGGTTCTCCTCCTTCCTCTCCGACCGCTCGCAATTTGTGTTGACGGGGGGGCAGAGATCGTCCCCAAGGCCCCTGCTTTGTGGGGTGCCTCAGGGGTCGGTGCTCTCGCCCCTGCTGTTTAACATTTATGTAAAGCCGCTGGGTGAGATCATCCGTGGCTTTGGGGTGGAGTTCCATCAGTACGCTGATGATACTCAGCTGTACATCTCCACCCCGGGCCACCCCAACGAAGCCGTCGAAGTGATGACCCGGTGCCTGGAGGCTGTGCGGGGTTGGATGGGTCGTAACAGGCTTCGTCTCAACCCGGCCAAAACCGAGTGGCTGTGGTTTCCTGCGCCCAGATACAGCCAGCTTATTCCTTCGCTGGCCGTGGGGGGAGAGGTTTTGACCCCCGTGGAAAGGGCGCGCAACTTGGGTGTCCTCCTGGATGTACGGCTGTCTTTGGAAGAACATATTGCAGCCGTCGCCAGGGGGGCTTTTCATCAGATTCGTCTGATTTACCAGTTGCGGCCCTTTCTGGATCTGGGCGCACTTCGCACAGTCACTTCCGCCCTCGTTATCTCCCGCTTGGATTATTGCAACGCTCTCTACATGGGGCTCCCCTTGAAGAGTCTCCGGAGGTTGCAGTTAGTTCAGAATGCAGCCGCGCGGGTGATCGTGGGCGCCCCTCGAGGCGCACACGTAACACCACTTCTCCGCAGGCTGCACTGGCTTCCTGAGGCCTACCGGATTCGATTCAAGGTGGTACTGATGGTATTTAAAGTGCTCCATGGCTCGGGACCTGGGTACTTACGGGACCGCCTGCTGCCATCAACAACCTCCCACCGCCCAGTACGCTCCCACAGGGTGGCCCTACTTGGGGTGCTGCCGCCTGACTGTTGTCGGCTGGCGGCCCCGAGAGTTCGGGCTTTCTCTGTGGGAGCTCCCTCCCTATGGAATGATCTCCCCCCGGAGATACGGGCTATGACGGATATTCTGACCTTCCGGCGCGCAGTGAAAACCCTGCTTTTCGAACAGGCCGGCCTGGCCCAGTAACTATGTTTTTTGGTTTTAATTAATCTAAATTGGGGTTTTATTAGTTTTAATTTTTAACTTAAATTTTGAATAGACAGCCGGATCTAATTATTTAATTTATTTTTAATCGTATTTATTGTGTATTTATTGTATGCTTTTAGTAGGCTGTACACCGCCCCGAGTCCCTTTTTGGGAGAGGGAGCGGTATAAAAGTGTGATTAAATAAATAAATAAATAAATAAATAAATAGGTTAAACTGGAGTTACATTCGGTGTGCCTCCGAGAGAGAACGTGGCGATATATGTGCCTCTCTCGACGGGAGTGATCTTCTTCAAAGAGACAGAGAAACCACCCTCCCTCTTCCAGTGGATCCCCAGACTTCCCCAGTTTACACCAATGGTTCCTCATACACAATCCCGACCACAGGCATTGCTGCCACAAAACTTACGGCAGAAGGTGGCATTCCGCCAGGGTTCGATGGCAACTCCCAGGGACTGGCAGGCGTCTGCGTAGGACTGCAAGCTCCTGCAGAGGGAGCCTGGATCTAAGTGCAGGGCGCACTGATCATAAAGGCAGCTTTCAAAATACCCCGCTGGATCCAAGAGGTTATGGCAATGTCTGAACGGTCCATTGATATCTGTCAGGCGTCCGCAGAAATCGCTGCTCTTGGCTGTGTCCTTCTCATGCTCTGTGCAGGCAGGAGCATGGCCGGAGGAACAACTGGAGACAAAAGCAACACCATGGTTCACTACCCTATAGTCTCCATCCTGGACAAAAGCTGCCATTCAGGGATGAAAGCTACAAACCTGGTGAGGTTGGCCACCTGCCAGCTGTTGCCCAAGCTTGTGGAGTCAGGCTCTGGTTTCCCATCAGGGTTGAGGAAATCGTCAGAAGGATCCCCGTTGTAGTTTCCGCACATGCCGCAGACCTCACCCTTGTACGTGCTGAGGAGGGACACTTCCACCTGGTGGTCTCCGTCAAACTTGACACTCAACCCAAAATCTGTAGTGACCACTGTGTAGAAGCCGCTGGGCAAGATCTCCACACCCCGTATTGGGGTGGAGGGGACGATGACTGGCTCTCCATCGACCTAGAAAGAGATTCAGGCATCACTGTAGGGGAGTGAGGAACAACGGTGCTCCTTCGTACGCCAACATCAAAGCACAGGTGTCCTTCAGCAGCAGCAGCAGCAGCAGCAACAACCGCTCCACGTACCGTCACTCTTCCTCCTTTTCCCAGGGTGACCCGGATACCAAAGACATCAACGTGCACACTCTCAACGTAGGAGACGTGTGTGTAGCCTCCTCGGTGCTCGTTGCTTGCTTCCACATTGAAGTAGGGGAGCAGAGAGTTGTTTCGGTCACACAGTTGGGAGAGAGTATAGGTGCAGTTGCCCATGAAGTGGTGCGTCTGCTTGTCAAAAGTGTAATAATGAGGGTCACCCGACACCAGGCAGGACTCTGGAAAGAAGAAAGGGAGGTCAGACACAGGACGGTGTGAGTTCATTTGAAATGCGTGGATACACTTTTGACAGGAATAATAGAGTTTTGGGCACCTCCTTCATTTTTAGTAGCTTGGAACGGTCCAAGTATCTCAAAGTTTTCCTTGTACTTGACCACAATTGATTTCCTGCACTTCTCCTCTTCGTAGCCACCAGGATATCAAACCCAAAACCCATCAGAAGTGGGAAGTTTAAGCTTCAGCCTGAAAGATACTCACCTTGGGTGGGCACAGGAGGTGTCTGTGTGGTTGTAGGTACAGGAGTGGATGTTGTCCATGCTGAAAAGAGAAATGACATTTGTGTTTTTCTCTAAGATTGAGAAATGTGATCGTTCAACACCACCTAGTCTCCCTGACCAATCTTGAATCCACATGAGCTTGTGATAGTCCTTCGCTGAGGAGGCAAAGCGAAGAAGGAAGCATCTCTCTCACACGACTCACCCTCTGAAACCCTCCTTATGCTAACCGAGGAAAGATTTGAACCCTTGAATTGAGTCCCTCCTTATTCACACTGGGGGAAACCTCGAATCGTGGAACATGCCCAAAGTGCTTCTATGATGTTATCCTTCTTCCGTGCCAGGTCCCACCTCTGAGAAAGGAATAAACGGTGAAATCTTACACGGGCAATAGCCGTCCTGTACAGAGATGTCATCCACGGCCACGTCACTGCGGAAGTCATCTCCCCGCATTCCTTTCATCAGTATCTAGGAAGAGAAGAAGATCTCCAGTAAGTTTCAAGAAGGGACAGAATGCCAAGATATCATCCCGATGTTTGGTTGTAAAGCTGCTGCCACCCTCGGCCTTACCTTCACTCTGCCTTTGTGAACTACGCTGAATTCTGCTGCCTTCCAACGGTTGCCCTTGTTCCCCCTCTCTGACCACACCAGGACAGGTGGCGCATCATCCAAGATCACATAAAACTGCAGTGCCATCGTGCGGGCTACACCATACATATGATACCAGAAGCGGAAGCACATGGGTCCCTGAAGGGGACACGTGGAGCTGACCAAACGTGCCACATCCCCAGGCCTGGCATCGTTTCCCTCCAGGTAAATGTAGTAACCTCCTAAAGAAAGAGACAGAAGTCAAAGCAACAGGGTTCCTCAGAGATGTGAAGAGACAGTGCAAGCTGCCTGGGGTTCCTCAGAGATAAGGAGCCAGAGTAGCTCTCCTGGTCTGATGTCTTGAACTTCCAAGGACACAACCTATCCTTCCGTAAACCCTGGCAAGTGCGGCAACCTCTCTCCAGCCAGACTCTGGTCCTTGGCCTGTGGGTCCTACATCTCTACCTCACATGGAGGATTCCTTCATGGAAGGTGGCCCAGATGGGAGTGCAGCAGCAGGGGAACAATCTGAGAGCAGAGAGGCAGCAACTGCTAACTATTCAGTTCTGCCTATTTCAATCCCTTTATTGGGAGGCAGGAAGAAAAGTGCCGGACGTGTCCAAGCAGAGGCTCAATAACCCTCCTCTCCCAGGCCTTTAGCACACCATGATCAGAAGTCTCCATTGAGGAGTGTCAGGAAATGCCATTATATTAATTTGGGATGTTTTAAAGAGAAAAAGTGATCTTTCTTGACTATGGTCCTATTTGGGGGGTTTTGGCCCTTGTTTCCTTCTTATGCACCACATACAGTCGTATGGACTGAGTTGGGTGCTACCTAAGGACTCAGATGAATAAAATAATTGTTCCTCTCTTGGAGATTCAGTAATTGGGATTCCTACACTGAATAGGTATTGAATTCCATCAGGTAAACAGCTCTTCCCAGCTGTAAGGTGCTATCAAAGAAGGAAAGGAACAAGGAGGTGTTCCTCTGGGAACTTAGGAAGGACCAGCGTCCCAGCCTCACCTCCAGTGGTGTGGTCATACAAGGGTCCTGTGTCTGGAGAGGGTGTTGAACCTTTGCCTCGACTCCAGTCAAAGTTGTCAGCGGACGATTGGTTCCAGGAACAGAAATCCTTCTCAAAAGTGCAGGAGAAACCGCAAGGGGGTAAGGAATCTAGGAACACAACAGAAAGGAGATCAAGGTGTGTCATTGGAAGGAAGATCTGGAAATCCTGAAAGGGCTGCAAATCAATGCCAAAGGAGGGGGAGGGGCACTGGAGGCAGCTGGTGATACAGAGAGTTCTACGGACTGAGGGCGACAGAAATTCCAGCTGGCAAAATGAGGTGGCTGGTTTGGGCAGCTCTGTGCAATGTTCTGCACTCATTGGCCGGAACTCTCGGGATCTCCACCAGCAACGTTTCCACAAAGACAATGTGCATGTGGGACAAAGGTGATCAGGAGCGGAGCTCCATGGACTCTCAAACCGCAGCTGAGGACATCACTCCCCCTTGCTTCTCTCTCCCTAGTCAACATGAATTGGTGACAAGGTCTCAGGAGGAACGTCACTGTTCACTCAGGAGCATGGGATCACTGATCTGTGATCAGCCAGCACAATTCATTGCACAGAGGGGAAAGGACAACTGCTGCTCCTTAGGAGGGGAAGAAACTCAGTCTGCCAACATATTTGATCCCTCCTTTTTTACGGTTCCACAGGAGATGCTGCAAGCTGGTGAGAAGGGGAAGTAGGCACAGGTGCTCTCACTGAGATCTGATCGCTTGTCCTATTGGCACCTTCAGGCACGCTGGAAGACTCCCAAGTGGCACAACAGCTCTACTCACCACAACCTGTATCCTTTTCCCAATCCCCGAGGTCGGCCCCGTTCACTTTGCATGCAGCGGCATACGCCTCCAGACTTTTGCACCACTGCCCGTCGTCTCCCCCGGTAGCACACTGGTCATACACGCAGCTCTCAAAGTACAGCTGAGGAGGGAGGCTGCCATGGCAGTTGGTGAAAGGCCCGCTCGAGGACAGGATCACTCTGCACCGCTCTTCGAAACCTGCCTCTTCTACAGGGTCGCAGGGGGGTGGATCTATGGGTGGTCCCAGGGAACAGCTAGAGACAGGAAAAAAAGCCAACATTAGAACCTCCTTTGTTTGGATGCCCAAAGAGAAATGCACATGAAAACATTTTGGCTCAGTTGGCCTGCTCATCCTGGCACTAGGAGGATGCAAGTGCTGAAGAATTTAATGAGGAACAACTGTGTCCCCTTTAAACACTAAATGTTTGGGCTTCTCTTCCTCTAACGGTCGGTTTCTTAGCGGTACACAAGGTGCTGCACAGTGTGTTCAACCGGCTGACTAATTCTGACAATCCATATCCTAGAACCCGATATGGAAAACGTGGTGGACCCCTGAAAACACCTTGTTCACAATCACTTGCCTCCAGTCATCATCTTCCACTCTCCAGCTGTTGCCAAATTGGTTGGCGTCAGTCACCAGCATCCCATCTGGCTGTTGGAAATCGTCCAGCTGGCTGCCCGAGTACGTGCCGCACAGCCCACAGAGGTGTCCCTTGTATCTTTCGTCCACTTGTATAAGCAGCTGTTGGTCCCCATCAAACTTCACCCGGAAGCCAAGGGGACTGTCAACAACCACGTACGGAAGCTGTTCCTCCACCTGAATGTCTGACTGTAGCTTCAGAGGAAGGTCAACTTTGGCCCCATTCAGCTGTAGGAAGGGAAAAGGTCGGACATTGGATTCTTGGGCTTCATGGGCTACCACCGACCCCGTATCTAGTTTCACTACATTTGCAACATCCTCACGACTTTAGTAGCTTAAAAGATCATGTAAACATGAGTCAGCTGTGTACAGCAGCAGCCAAAAACCTAATACAATCGTTGATTGTATAAATCACATGAAGTTTTAGTACAGATTTATAAAACCTTGCTAAGGCCACACCAGGAATAATGCCTCCAATTTTGGTCATGGCATTACAAAAGGATGTTGAGACTTTGGGGAAAGTGCAAAGAAGAGCCACCTAGATGATTAAGGGCCTGGAGACAAAAACATATGAAGAACGGTTACAGGAATTGGGTATGGTCAGTCTAGAGAAGAGAAGGACTATGGGTGACCTGATAGCAGTGTTCCAGTATTTGAGGGGCTGCCACAAAGATGAAGGGGTCAGGCTATTTTCCAAAGCACCAGAAGGCAAGACAAGAAGCAACAGGTGGAAACTAATCAAGGAGAGAAGCAACTTAGAATTAAAGAGAACCTTCCTAACAGTGAGGACAACTAACCAGGGGAACAACTTGCCACCAGAAGTTGTGGGCGCTCCATCACTGGAGGTTTTTAAGGAGAAAGCGGACAGCCACCTGTCTGAAATGGTATAGGGTCTCCTGCTTGGGCAGGGGATTAGAGTAGAAGATCTCCAAGGTCCCTTCCAGGTCTATTTTGATTCAACTCTGTCTGCAATAAAGGAGAATCTTTGTCCTTGTCATATTTGTACCAGTTCTTATAAAACGGCCTCTGTATGACTGTATCTCTTCTTAAATAACTTGTCTGGGAAGACTGCAACATGTGAAGGGGAACCCCAGAACTTCATCGCATTAATCACTTGGCCTTGCACAATTCTTCAGGGTGCAATACTCACATAGACCTCTTTGTTCTTCCTGAGAGCCAGGTGGGTGTTTCTCAGCGAGATGGCCACTGAGTTGAGAGCCGTCCAGTGCGGGCTGGAGCGATGTTCGTTCCGAGTGGTCACGGAGAAGAGCTCAGAGGAGTTGCTGCAGATTTGCACTACGGTGTAATTGCACCCACCCTGGAAATGATAGAGTCGCCCATCGAAGGTGACATAGTGAGGGTCTCCGTAGATGTGGCAGGTGGCCTTGTCTGGAATGTAGCACCCCAGGATGCCATTCTGTACTTTACAGACTTGGCCGTTTTTGCAACTGTCTGGGTTGCAGGACAAGTTGCCGTTATTTTCACAGCGACATTGGCCGACACAATCCGGCTGCCAGAACGTCTCTCCTTTCTGTGGGAAAAAGCCCAAGAAAAAGATGAGGACCCTGCACTGTTGTGGAAGTTGCTGCAGATTCTGTCCTGGCCACAGACGTTGCTTGGGGACAAACCTCATAATATTGATCTCCAGATACACAGCCGCAATCCTCCCGCGGCACACATTGTGCTCCGCTTAGGACAAAGCCTTTGTCGCATTCGCAGCCCTCCACGCAAGGCTTGGTGCAGTTCCACGGAGCCAGTGGATTGGAACACGTGGCGGGGCAGGAAGTGGCGCACACGTTGTAATGGCTGTGATCACCGCAAGGGAATTCTACAAAACAAAGCAGGAACCACCCAGAAAGTGAGCTACGCTTCCCAAGGCCACACACAATGCGAGCAGTTTTTCTGGTCCGTGTGCTGTGGAGCAGGAAGCTACCAGTGATGCTGGAAGGAATAGGGATTGTTGATTGATTCTATGTGCCTGGGGATTCTATGTGCTCAAGGAACCACATTTGCAAATGGATTATGACAGAGGGAGCCAGGGAATCTGGTACATAAATGAGTTTCCGGCTGAGGCAATAACTAAGCTGATGGCCCATCTCCACCCCAATCACCACCTGAAGACAAGCAAGTCCTTCAGCCAAAGGGAGATTTGAGGTGACACCTGCCCTTCGGCATGACCTCGAATGCCACTGCAACTGAACAAGAGAGCATAATTCCCCAACTACGTCAATAGTTTATCTTTTAGGGTATTCTAAGTGGATACTCACTGCAGGAAGTGGCATTCCTCCAGTCGGGAAGCTTCACGCCAGCTCTTTGGCAGGCATCAGCGTACGCCTCCAAAGCACCACACAAGGCCTCCTGGGACCCATTCAGTTCACACAGGTCAAAGACGCAACTCTGGAAGAAGCTGTTGGGGTTGATTGCAGAATGGCAAACTGCCAACGGTCCCTGGCTACTGGTAAGCTGTCCGCAATAGGCCTCTGTCTCATAAAGATCTTTCAGCTCTGAGCGACAGGGTTCTGGGGTGGGTGGGCCTTCACAATCAGGGGGGTCGTACTCTGCATTGGGCACCTGCCAGCTGTTTCCCAGCTCATTGGAATTCTTGGCTTGCTCTCCGTTGGGCATCATGCTGTCATCCTGCCAACGGTTGTTGAAGTTGCCACACATGCCGCAGGTCTTGTTGAAGAAGGTGGTGGGGACCCTGATCTCCACCGAGTGATCTGTGTCGTAAGAGACAATCAGCCCAAAATCCGTTTCTATGGTCACGTAGCGTCCATTGATGTCCACTCTCAGGGCGTTGTTCAGCTTGTGCACAGAAAGCCTTGTAAGCACTTTGTCCACCTAGAAGGAGTCAGACACAAATTGTAACAGTATTTCCCAAGAAAGGAGCCATCTGAAGATGATCAGGATGGGAAGAGTTAGGTTCCTCATTACTAAGTTCCCTCCCGTACGGAAATGCTGACCCTGAGGATATTTCCAGGGGAGGGAAAAGAAATATTATAAAATATTAATCAATATATAAAAAGTCATACCCTGCCACCAATCAAAGGAGAGGCTGTTACTATTTGGTTCCCAGTTATCCCTGATCAAACTGATATTCAACCAGAAATTAGAAAATCGGATTTCCCCACACGTGCCAATCAAAAACTGTTCAGCAGAGAATCGGGAAGGACTGTAGCTTCCTTCTATTTCAAAGCACAAGTAGGAAATGAGAAACTGCTTTGGGTTACCAGCACTCGATCCTTGTGTCCTTTGAGGATCTCAATCCGGTGCCCGTAAACCTCCACCAGGACCCGCTGGACATAAGAGACGGAGGGATTCCCACGGTGTTCGTTCTTGGCCTCGACGTTAAAGTAGGGCAGCCCCGTCTCATTGGCGCAGACCTTGGCCAGGGTGTAGGTGCAGGTGCCCATGAAGTGGTGCGTCTGTTTGTCAAAGGTGTTGTAATGAGGGTCGTTGTGGACACGGCAGACCCCGTACGTATGTGGGTAGCAGCTGGGGACCCCATTTTGGACTCCGCAGTAATAATGGTTAGGGCAGGAATCAGGAAAGCAGGTGACTTGGCCACCTCGACTGGGGCAGGTGCATTTGGTGGAGCAGGTGTCGTCGGTCCAAAAGCTGGAGCCCACCGGGTAGTGCTTCCCTTGGTGCCAGCACCCACACTGATGGCTGGGCACACAGTTGCCATTGTAGAGGAAGAACCCAGAGTCGCAGACACAGGCTTCCCTGCACGTCAGATTGCATGTGGCCGGAGCATTTGGGTTCTTGCAGGTGGGTGGACAGGCGTTGGCGCAAGGCTCATAGTGGCTGTTGAGTGGGCATTGAGGAGCTGTAGGAGGCAAGAAGATCTGCATGAACTCAGTGCCGAAAACTCGGTCACGGAAAGCACATCACGTTCATCAATTGAATTGGATGAGAGTCCCTCATGTTGGTGATTTCTTCCTGGATTGCATTCCCTGCTCTCAGGATCCCAGCTAGGGATTTAGCGTATTTGCCTTCTAGGTTAAACTGGAGTTACATTCGGTGTGCCTCCGAGAGAGAACGTGGCGATATATGTGCCTCTCTCGACGGGAGTGATCTTCTTCAAAGAGACAGAGAAACCACCCTCCCTCTTCCAGTGGATCCCCAGACTTCCCCAGTTACACCAATGGTTCCTCATACACAATCCCGACCACAGGCATTGCTGCCACAAAACTTACGGCAGAAGGTGGCATTCCGCCAGGGTTCGATGGCAACTCCCAGGGACTGGCAGGCGTCTGCGTAGGACTGCAAGCTCCTGCAGAGGGAGCCTGGATCTAAGTGCAGGGCGCACTGATCATAAAGGCAGCTTTCAAAATACCCCGCTGGATCCAAGAGGTTATGGCAATGTCTGAACGGTCCATTGATATCTGTCAGGCGTCCGCAGAAATCGCTGCTCTTGGCTGTGTCCTTCTCATCCTCTGTGCAGGCAGGAGCATGGCCGGAGGAACAACTGGAGACAAAAGCAACACCATGGTTCACTACCCTACAGTCTCCATCCTGGACAAAAGCTGCCATTCAGGGATGAAAGCTACAAACCTGGTGAGGTTGGCCACCTGCCAGCTGTTGCCCAAGCTTGTGGAGTCAGGCTCTGGTTTCCCATCAGGGTTGAGGAAATCGTCAGAAGGATCCCCGTTGTAGTTTCCGCACATGCCGCAGACCTCACCCTTGTACGTGCTGAGGAGGGACACTTCCACCTGGTGGTCTCCGTCAAACTTGACACTCAACCCAAAATCTGTAGTGACCACTGTGTAGAAGCCGCTGGGCAAGATCTCCACACCCTGTATTGGGGTGGAGGGGACGATGACTGGCTCTCCATCGACCTAGAAAGAGATTCAGGCATCACTGTAGGGGAGTGAGGAACAACGGTGCTCCTTCGTACGCCAACATCAAAGCACAGGTGTCCTTCAGCAGCAGCAGCAGCAGCAGCAGCAGCAACAACCGCTCCACGTACCGTCACTCTTCCTCCTTTTCCCAGGGTGACCCGGATACCAAAGACATCAACGTGCACACTCTCAACGTAGGAGACGTGTGTGTAGCCTCCTCGGTGCTCGTTGCTTGCTTCCACATTGAAGTAGGGGAGCAGAGAGTTGTTTCGGTCACACAGTTGGGAGAGAGTATAGGTGCAGTTGCCCATGAAGTGGTGCGTCTGCTTGTCAAAAGTGTAATAATGAGGGTCACCTGACACCAGGCAGGACTCTGGAAAGAAGAAAGGGAGGTCAGACACAGGACGGTGTGAGTTCATTTGAAATGGGAATAAGCATAGGATGCACTTTTGAGAGGAAGAAATGAGTTTTAGGGGCTTGATATGGAAGCCATTGCTACCCCCACTAACAAGTCCCATTTCTTCATTGTGCACAGGAGTCATGGCAAAAATATGATGAAAAGTATGATAAAAGGAGAATGCTCTTTTCCAGAGTTCTTTTTCATGTGGAACAATTCAGTGATGTTGCAGCACATCTCTTTGTCCCATGGAGTATGGCAGTGTCTATTCCAGGCATGTGAACAAAGCTGGCAGCATGCATATTTTCCACCTGCTTGGAATATTTATTTATTTATCATGTTTATATATTGCCTCCCTCTCCCAAAAAGGGACTCGGGGCGGTGAACAGCCATGATAAAAAACATACAATCAGAAAAGTTAAAATAAATTTAAAAGTTATTAAATAAATGGCTGAATTAAAAACTACGAAGCGAATAAAACCCATAAAATTTAAAAATCAAGTTAAAGTTAAAAATTTAAAACCCTTCTCATAACATTAGGCCAGACCGCCTGCTGGAAAAGGTGGATCTTTAGTGTACATCGGAAGGCTCGCAGGTCAGTAATGGCTCGCATCTCCGTAGGTAGCTCATTCCAAAGGGAGGCTGCTCCCACAGAGAAGGCCCGCACCCTCGGGGCTGCCAGCCGACATCATCCAGCCGGCGGCACCCCGAAGAGGCCCACCCTGTGGGAGCACACTGGCCGGCAGGAGGCTGATGGTGGCAGTAGGCAGTCCCGCACGTACCCGGGTCCCAAGCCATGGAGCACTTTAAAGGTGACCACTAACACCTTGAATCGCACCTGGAAGGCCACCAGGAGCCAATGCAGCTCGTGCAGGAGTGGTGTAACATGGGAGCTCCGAGGGGCCCCAAAACCACACGCGTGGCCACATTTTGCACTAATTGGAGCCTCCGGGTGCTCTTCAAGGGGAGCCCCATGTAGAGAGCATTGGCATAATCCAGGCGGGAGATGACGAGGGCGGATGTGACCGTGCGAAGTGCGTCCCGATCCAGAAAGGGCCGCAACTGGTAGATCCTAGACCTGGACCTGATAAAAAGCCCCCCTGGTGACGGCTGCTATATGGTCTTCCAACGACAGCCGTACATCCAGGAGGACACCCAAATTGCGCGCCCTCTCCGTGGGGTCCAGAGTTTCTCCCCCCACGGCCAGTGATGGAATTAGCTGGCTGTATCGGGGTGCTGGAAAGCACAGCCACTCAGTTTTGGCTGGGTTGAGCTGAAGCCTGTTCCGCCCCATCCAACCCCGCACAGCCTCCAGGCACCAGGTCATCACTTCCACGGCTTCGTCAGGGTGGCCTGGGGTAGAAGTGTATAGCTGAGTATCGTCAGCATACTGATGAAACTCTACCCCAAAGCCATGGATGATTCATCCAGCGGCTTCACATAAATGTTGAACAGAAGGGGCGAGAGCTCCGACCCCTGAGGTACCCCACAGATCAGGGGCCTCGGGGTTGATCTCTGCCTCCCTGCCAACACAAATTGCAAGCGGTCGGAGAGGAAGGAGGAGAACCACCATAACACGGTGCCTCCCACTCCCAACCCCTCCAACTGCCGCAATAGGATACTGTGGTCGACAGTATCAAAAGCCGCTGAGAGATCTAACAGGACCAAGACAGAGGAACAACCCCTGTCCCGAGCCCTCCAGAGATCATCCACCAACGCAACCAACGCCGTCTCCGTGCTATGCCCGGGCCTGAAACCCGATGGTTACATGCCCTTTCCTTGGCACTATGTTTGCATCCGGCATAGGCAATGGGGGTGATTGCCCTGGTACCTATCAAATCTCCACGAGGGTGGTGGGTTTTATGACCCGTTGATAGCAAGAGAAGTTTGGCCATTGCCTTGTGAGAATGGAGGAAAACCTTTGCAAAAAAGAAAGAAAAGAATGTGTGGTTCCTGCCTGGTCTTCTTCTGGGGGACCCTGTTACCTGAGACACTTTGCTCTACAGGTGTAGGTGTTGGCTCTGGTGAAGAAAGAACAGAAACGAGGTTAGGGTCAACCCTCCAACAGTCATTCATGTGTGTTCTTAGCAAGGCAGCAAAACATGGATTGAGGAAACACCCTTTTGACCCCGGATTTTGCCCATCCCTGGGAAACTGGGGGGTTTCAGGAATATCCTTCCAGCATTGCCATTAGAATAAAGTTGAGGGGCAGATTACCTGGCGTACTGGGCTCTGTGGGTGTCGGTGTCGGTTCTGGTGAACAAAAGAAAGAGTTCAAGTTAGGATCAACACTCCTGTAGTCATTCTTCACTTTAGCCAGGGATGGGTGCAAAGGATGAAGAAACCTTGCACATTCCATGACCTGCATGATTGAGAATCCCCATAGAGTTTTAGCCCCAGACTTTGGAATGAACACCCTTCGAATGGTGTGGGATTATGAATTGATTTCCAGAGAAAAAATTGCAGACTACAAGAACATTTGCACCCCTCAGGTGACCCTGAGACCCAGAGAAAACCCCAAGTGTCCTCAATGACTCGGTAAAAGGATGCAAATGACCACCGGTCTGCAAGGAGTAGAAATGCTTCCATTCCCCACCATCCATCAGAGATGAAGAAGCTTCTTGGATGAGGAGCAGAATGTCTTCCAAGGAACAAAACAGAAAGTCCAGTTGCCTCCTGAAAAAAGCATATTTGGGACAACCAGGACCTGGAGGAGGGAGAATCTCCCTATCATCAGTGCTAGAAAGGAGAAGCGTTTGCAAAATGGAGGAGGAGGAGGGGAGGAGGAGGAAGAGGAAAAGGACTCTGGAGTCCTTGGTATTCTCGGAACTTCATGGCCCAACTAGAGAACATCATCAGTGCTAAAAGGAAGCGGGATTGGAGGAAGAGGAGGAGGAGGACTGTAGGGTCCTTGGTGCTCTCTGAGCTTGGTAGTTTTCTTGAAGACATTTCATGACCCAACTAGGGAAGATCATCAGTGCTAGAAGGGGGAGGGGTTTGCAGGGGGGGGGAGGAGGAAGACAACTATGGGATCACTGGTGCTCTCTGAGCTTGGCTGTTTTCTTGTAGACCTTTCATTACCCAAATTTGGTAAGACCATCAGGTCTGAGCAATGAATATTCTCTTTTATTAGTGAGAACTGTGTCCTATTTTTTTCAAAGTGACCTGATGACTCAGGAAATTGGTGTCACCTGTTGAACTTTGACTAAATTCAGAATATTTCCTGTGCAGGAGGGGGAAATGGTGAGCAACTTGCTGAGAGGACAGGGAAGGAAGCCCCTTTCTTTGATCTGCTCTGTGAAATTGCCCAGGCTTATCTAGAAGATATTATAGGGGTTAAAATTTAACTCCCCAATCAAACACTTCAGAAAAATCCAGCCACCGTCACTGATTACAGCCGGTTACAACTTAAGCAAGAGATTATTAAAATTATGCTGATTAATGGCAGGGCGAGGTCCAGTGACAGAGTCTGTCGATCTGTCAATCGCCCTCGTCATCTGAAGCCAGGGACCTCCCTGGAAGAAGAGGCGGCTGGTTTTCTGGTGCAGGGGTCTCCAACCTTAGCAACTGGTGGACTTCAACTCCCAGAATTCCTCAGCCAGCAAAGCTGAGTTCTGGGAGTTGAAGTCCACAACTCTTAAAGTGGCCACAGTTGGAGACCCCTGGTCTGATGGATTTCCGAGGCAGTAGAGGGTCATCATGAGTGGTGCTCCGCCCAATGGGTGGGTGTGCCAAGGAAGGCTGGCTAAAGCCAAGGAGTTCTGGTTTTCATCAGCCATGGGAGGGGGGGGGGGCTGCTCTCATCCCCCTCGAATAGCCCCATAATGGCTGATACCAGAAGGGAATGGCTCTCACATCATTTCTTGTCTGCAGGAGATTCAGGGGAGGTCCTGCTCCCTGCAGGTAGTCCTTGACTTGCAACCATTCGTTCAACTGCTGCTTGAAGTTACAACAGAAAGTTGAGATTTGTTTGGCCTCCATGCTTTTTCCAAAAGGCACCTGCACTTCCGTGTGTTTTTAAAGAGCTGTGATGGTGCAGGGGTTCAAATGCAGTATTGCAGGCTGACTCTGCTCACAACCTGGAGTTTGATCCTTCTGTCCTTCCAAGGTGGGATCCTTCCTTCCTTCCTTCCTTCCTTCCTTCCTTCCTTCCTTCCTTCCTTCCTTCCTTCCTTCCTTCCTTCCTTCCTTCCTTCCTTCCTTCCTATGCAGTACTGCAGGCTAACTCTGCTCATTGCCAGCAGTTCGATTTTCACCGGACTCAAGGTCGACTCAGCCTTCCGTCCTTCCAAGGTGGGTCAAATGAGGACCCAGGTGGTTGGGGGCAATAGGCTGACTCTGTAAACTGCTTAGAGAGGGAGTGGAAAGCCCCACGAAGCAGCATATAAGTCTAAGTGCTATTGTCCTTCCTTCCTTCCTTCCTTCCTTCCTTCCTTCCTTCCTTCCTTCCTTCCTTCCTTCCTTCCTTCCTTCCTTTCTTCCTATGCAGTACTGCAGGCTAACTCTGCTCATTGCCAGCAGTTCGATTTTCACCGGACTCAAGATCGACTCAGCCTTCCGTCCTTCCAAGGTGGGTAAAATGAGGACCCAGATTGTTGGGGGCAAAGAGGCTGACTCTGTAGACCGCTTAGAGAGGGCCGTGAAGCCTGTGAAGCGGTATATAAGTTTAAATGCTACTGCTATTTTTTTCTTTGAAAAGTTTTGCTTTTTCAGAAAAAATTTCAAAAGAAAAAAAACAAGAACGTCCAGTTGCCTTTTGGAAAAAGCACCTTTGGGCCACCTCTGCCACTCCTTGTCTTCAAAACCGTTTCTGGCCCTGGAGACTGAAAAGTCTTCTGGTCTGTAGGTGGCGCTGTCATGCTGGCTAATTAAATGTCTCCCTTGCTTTGCTGATGGGTCACCTGGCCAGTATCTTAGGTCAGGGGTCTCCAACCTTGGCCACTTTAAGACTCGTGGACTCCAATTCCCAGAATTACTGGCTGAGGAACTCTGACAGTTGAAGTCCACAAGTCTTAAAGTGGCCAAGGTTGGAGATCCCTGCCCTAGGTGACCTTCAACCTTTGGCCTTTGCTCACGGGAAGAAGAGTCCTAATGATATTATCAGACAGAGTTGCAACTACTTCAGAACCACGTTAGAACTGAAGAAGCTCCTTGGATGAGAAGCCAGAGGTTTTCCAAGAAAAAACCCCGTCCTCTTTTGGAGAAGCACCTTTGGGGCAACCATGACCTGGATGGCTGAGAAGCTCCACAGATACTCCAGAATGACATCTTCCTGGATTCTGCTGGAGGAGCCCTGAGTATTCTGGGATCTGGAAGGCTCCCCACATCTCCCCCAGGGCTGACGGGCATTTTGGGTGGCTCCCCTCCTGCATCCATCAGGGGACAGCTGTGGCTTGAAGGCTCGGGCCCCTTCTGAAAGGACCTCTGATGTTGCACTCCGAGACCAACTTCATGGGAGCCCTCTTGGATGGGAAAGCTGAGGTGAAGACGGAGTCCCTTACCGCAAGGCCCTCTCCTGACCACCACGTTGTCCACGGCTGTGTCCCCAAATTCGGTCAACCCCCGAATGGCATCAAAGGCCACCTGCGAGGAGGAAAGAAAGCCCAGTCAGAGCAAGGAAGCAAGAGGAGCGGTCTTGCTGGAGGAGCCGGAAGGAAGGAGGCCCATGGATTTCTTCGGGATGAGTTCAACTGCACGCTCCACCCTCCCAGCTGCAGGTGGGGAAAAACTGCCAGGTGTTAGAACCTCAAAGCAAGTGAAGGTTTTTCTTTAAGTTCACACCTAGAGAGTGGCATCCCCTCCCTCCCTCCCTCCCTCCCCTCATTCAATGTCTACAACCATCCATCTCACTCAATGATTCGGGCTTACAATGAACGAATACGAACGTTGCTATTATGTGTCTTTTCCAGATCATTAATTTGGGTTGGTATATAAAATATGCTTTGTTACTTTTGTATTTTCTCTTGTTCTGCAGAGAAAGTGAAGAATTCCACCCATGCCACCCACTGTAAAGTACCACAACCTGGCCCTGAATAGATTTGGGGGGAATTTTCAGACGGCATCTTATGATGGCCCTCACCCTGGGTGGCTTTAGAAAGGGGCCAGTCTGGTTCTAGGTGAAAGTTGTCAGAATATTAGAATAACAATATTGGGAGGGACCTTGAAGACCTTCTATCTATTAATCCCTCTGGCCGAGGCAGGAGTCCTTAACCCATCCAGGACAAATGGCTGTAAAATCTCTTCCTTAAAACCTCCAGTGATGAAGCACCCACAGCTTCTCCCTTAATTCCAGGTGGCTTCTCTCCTTGGTTTCTTCATCTGTTGCTTCTTGTCCTGCCTTCTGGCGCTTTGGAGGGTAGGCTGAGCTCCTCTTTTCTGTGGCAGCCCCTCAAATATTGGAAGTCTCCTATCATGCCACCTCTAGTCCTTCTCTTCATTAAACTAGACATGCCCAATTCCTGGAACTGTCCTTCATATGTTTTAGCCTCCAGCCCCCTAGTCTTCTTGGTTGCTCTTCTCTGCCCTCTTTCTGGGGTCTCAGCATCTGTTTTACATCATGGTGTCCAAAACTGGATGCAAATATTCAAGTGTGGCCTTACCGAGGCCTTGTAAAGCAGTAGTAACACTTCACGTGATCTTGATTCTCTCTCTTTCTCTGTTGTTGCAGCCTAGAACTGGGTTGGCTTTTTTGGCAGCTGCCACACACGGCTTGCCAGCAGCTCCTAACCTTAAGGATCGTATCAGCTGCCGGAGGTGCCAGGCTTGGACTGCCAGCTGCTGGAAATGGGGGTGGGGGCACTGCCCTCGATTGCTGAGAGGGGCTTCCTCTCACTTGGGGAGAGGACGGAAGACGTGGGGACCCTTTGGTTCAGCCTATCCTGGAAGAGCTGCTAATCTGTTACCTGGAAGCGAGTCTCCTTCTCAAAGTAGACGGAGGTGAGTCCATGCTGCCACTCGGGGCTCTGGCTCCCCCTTCGGCTCCACAGCCCAGTCTCGCCCTGGTCCCCCAAGAGGGTCACGTTCAGCTCATTGAAGTCCTCAGAGCCAAACATGTGATACCGGAAGTCGATGCAGATTTCCCCAGAGCCCAGCAGCCGAGGGCTCTCCAGCCGGTTGAGGTCGTAGGGAATCAGGTTGCTGGCCTCCTGGTAGATGAAGTAGCCTCCTGCAAGAAGAAGCCTCTATTGGAACAAGGGAGCAAGAGACACGAGGGCCCAGGCTGGCCAAATCAGGGGTGCTAAGGGGACGCAGTGGCTCGGTGGCTAAGACGCTGATCAGAAAGGTTGGCAGTTCGACGGTTCAAATCCCCAGCGCCGCAGGACGGAGTGAGCTCCCGTTCCTTGTCCCAGCAGCTTCTGCCAACCGAGCAGTTTGAAAGCATGTAAAAAATGCAAGTAGAAAAACAGGGACCCCTGTGGTGGGAAGGGAACAGCCTCCCTCCGTGCACCTTTGGTGCTTAGTCCTGCCGGCCACGTGACCACGGAGACGTCTTTGGACAGCGCTGGCTGTTTGTAACGGAGACGAGCAGCGCCCTCTAGAGCCGGAAACAACTAGCATGGATGTGCCAGGGGAACCTTTACCTTTAAGGTGTGATCAAAGAGACCGGGCCAGCTTCATGCGGTGTGTGCTTAGTGCAAACCACATCAATCATCTCAGAACTTTCATAGGATATGCAAACAAAGCCTAATTGTTGGAAGTGACAACATCCCAAAAGTATTTTGTCCCCCAAAAGCAACTGGAGTTTCTTGGTTTTTTCTTTGAAAACATTTCACTTGTCATCCAAGAAGTTCTAGCTGACTGGTGGGGAATGGAAGGATTTATATTATATTATTCACAGTAGTCTGGTCATTAACCCTGGTGGGCCGGTGGTTAGCTTTCTGAGAAGTTGTTGAGGCCACTTGGGGTTTTACCTGTGCCCTCAGGGTTACCTGACTCAGAGAATAAACAGGTGTGGCACCTTCTTGGGATTGCTGAAAGGACTGTAAACAGGAGACAGGTGGTATCAATGACTCTCGGAAAGCTAACAATTGGCCCTCAAAGTACTAAGGACCAGATGTCTGGAGACTGTAAATCAGAGGTCCCCAAACTTGGAAACTTTAAGACTTGTGGACTTCAATTCTCCAGCCAGCTATTCTGGGAGTTGAAGTCCACAAGTCTTAAAGTTGCCAAGTTTGGGAATCTCTGCTATAAATCCTTCCATCCCCCATCATTCAGTCAGAACTGAAGAAGTTTCTTGGATGTGAAGTGAAAGGTTTTCAAAGAGAAAAGCAAGAAAACCCAGTTGCCTTTCAGAAAAGCCCCCTTGGGATGTTCTTTCTGGAAATGGGGCAGGGGGCTTCCTAAACCATCATTACAAGGAAGGCTGGGAGCTTTTGCAGACTCCAGATCCATCTGCGTCGCTGCAGGCTTCAAGAGTTATTTCCTCAAGGAATTCTGGTCCTTGAAATTTGGGGGGGGGGAGGGGATGCCAAGACCCATTTTGCACTGGCCCCTATGGAGAAAAGCAGCCATGGGGAAGAGGCACACAACACGCAGTGTGTTTTAGCCTGGAGTGTTGTGTAAACCTGGCCATGTGGATCATTTCAGATCCAGGCTGTGGTGCAGTCTCCCAAAATTGGGTTGGTAGAGTAAACAATGCTGAGATTCGGTGTGAGTGTTTGTCAAGGAGAAACAACACGAGGGAAGCCCAGGAGGAGTCCTTGGGATCAAAATCACTTTTGAGCAGCTGGGCACAATGGAGGGAACGGGGCAGCGATGGCCTCCGGGAAGGGCACTGGGCTCCCAGGGCCGCCTGACGGGCAAGAGGCAGGTGGTGCAGAGTTTGCAGGACAATCTCCTTTCTCCCTTGACCTCTGATCTTTCGGTCAGATTCTGCTGGCTCTGAGAGGCAGGAGCCATGCTGGGAGAAGAAGAGGCACCTTTGTCAATCAAAGAAGGCCTTGCAGTTGTGACTTTGATTCCAGACAGAGGAACGTCTCTTCTCAAGGATGGGGAGATCTCTGGCCCTCCATCTGCTTTTGGATTCCATGTCCCATCATCCCTGGCCAAGGACCACTAGTAGAAGGGGTCTATGAGCAATTGGAATCCAGCCCTTGGAACACCAGTGTTTCTACACCCATCCAGTGACTTGGTGGAGAGTGGATCAAAGCCTGCATGCCAAGCTGCAGGAGGTGAGGACCATGCATGGTTGGTGAGGACCACATCCTGCTGTCAACCTGCCAATCCTTCCAGCCTGGTGGCCGTGGGAGCCTCACTCAGGCCCACAGAGGTCCCCAGCTGCACTTAGCGAGGGAGGGAGGGTGCATGACCCTGTGACCTGTGAGGAAGGGGGCCAAGGGCCAGGGAGAATGGAGGGGGCTTTGCCCATTGCAGTTACAGAGCACTTACTTCCATCTGGATAATCCCCACTTGGGCCGGTGCCAGGAGTGGGCGTATCGTGCTTGGTGCGGATCCAGGTGCCTTGGTTGGTGCCACAGGTTTGGGTCCAGTCGCAAAAGGGCCAGGAGTTGTTGTTGAAGTCACAGCTGGCCAGGTAGCCTGGAATGGGGAGGGAGGAACACAGTGAAGGACAGGCAGGCATGCTTCCCAGCAGCCCCTCTCAACTTGGTAGCCTTGAAAAAGGACCCCCATCATCCACAGCTGATCAGCTGGCACGGAAATCTGAGAAGGGATTTCCCAGATATTTGAGAGACACAGAACTGGTGGGGGGGGGAGGGAAGCTGCTTTAAGGTATCTGGCAGGAATGAGGTGGGGGCTATACCTGTATTGTGAGTCCAGCTCTCCAATCCGGCTGCCCAGTTGCCTTCTTCTCTCCTGCTAAGCAAAGAGGGGACAATTGAAGTCTGGTCCCTGTGCCCACCTCCTTCCCACGAGAGGGGCCAACTGGCCCATAGAGAGCGGACCGGGGGGGGGGGTCCAAGGGAAAATATATGGGGGAGCCACAGCAAGAGAGCCAAGTGTTCACCATCAGTATGGTGTGAGAAATGACCCTGGGGACTGTGAAGAAAGGGATTCACACTCGTGCAAAGAGGAAGAAACGCATCTTCCCTGGTACCCTTGAAAATCTGGCTCTTTGACCAGGCCGGCTTGGGCTGATTTTAGATTTGAGTATTTTAATTTTTATATTAAATTTTAGGTTTTAGTTTTAATTGTTTTCAGCCAGGGCCTTTAGTTTAATTTAGTTTTAACTTCTATATATTTATTGTTTTAATTATATGGCTGTGCACCGCTCCGAGTCCTTTGGGAGAGGAGCGGTATATAAATAAATATTAACATAACATATTAACATAACATAACCCAAAGGACAGCAGCATCACTGCTGGTTGGACTCTTCCAGGGAGTGAAGGAGGGGGGGAGGGGACGGAAGGGGCTTTGTGTAAATGCCATCACCAATGTGAGCACCACATCCCTAGCCAGCCAGCCTTGGACTGCAGCATCCTGCTTTGTGAGGAGAGGGGAGGGTATAGAATAAGGGAGGGGATGGAATAGAAAAAGATAATATGAGGTGAGAGGAGAGGAGAATAGAAAATTAAGAATAAAATTAAGAAACTAAGACTAAGACTAAAATAGGGAATAGATTTATTTGGCCAAGTGTGGTTAGACACTTGGCCAAATAAGAAGAGAAGGAGAAGGAGAAGGGGAAGAAAGAAGAAGAGCAGAAGGAGGAGAGGAAGGAAAGGAGGAAGAGGAAGAGGGAGAGCAGAGAAGAGGAGCAGAAGAGAAGGAGGAGGAAGAGAGAGAAGGAGGGAGAGAAGGAGGAGAGGAGGAGAGGAAGAGAGAGGAGAAGGGAGAGAGGAGGAAGGAGGAGAAAAAGAGGAGAGAGAAGGAGGAGGAAGAGAGAGAGGAGAGGAGGGAAAGAGGAGAGAGGAGAGGAGAGAAAGGAGAGGAGAAAGAGAAGAAGAAGGAGGGGAGGAGGAGGAGAAGAGGAGGATGGAGGAGGAAAAGAGGAGGGAGGAGAAGAGGAGGAGGAAGAAGAGGAGAAGAGAGGAGGAGGAAAGAGGAGGAAGAAGGAGGAGGAGAAGGAGAGGAGAAGGAGGAAGGAGGAGGAGGAGTGAAGAAGGAGGAGGAAAGGGAGGAAGGAGGAGGAGGAGAAGAGGAGAAGGAGGAAGGAGGAAGAGAGGAGAGGAGAAGAGAGAAAGAAGGAGGAGGAGAGGGGAGGAGAAGAAGAGGAGGAGGAGGAGGAGAAGAAGAGGAGAGGGAGGAGGAGGAGGAGAAGGAGGAAGAAAGAGGAGGAGGAGAGAAGAAGAAGGGAGGAGGAGAGGAGGAGAGGAGAGGAGAGAAGGGAAGGAGGAGAAGAGGAGGGAGGAGGAAGAAGGGAGGAGGAAAGAAGAGGAGAAGAAGAAGGAGGAGGAGGAGAAGGAGGAGAAGAGGAGAAGAAGAAGGAGGAGAAGAAGGAGGAGAGAAAGAAGGAGGAGGAAAAAGGAAGGAGAGAAGGAGGAGGAAGAAGGAGGAGGGAAGAGGAAGAAGAGAGACGAGGAGGAGGAGAAGAGGGAAGAGGAAAGAAGGAGGAGGAGGAGGGAAGGAGAGAAGAAGAAGGAGGAGGAGGAAGAAAAGAAGGAAGAGGAGAAGAAGAGGGAGGAGAAGGAAGAGGAGAAGAAGAGAGAGGCGGAGGAGGAGAAAGAAGGAAGGAGGAGAAGAAGAAGAGGAGAAGAAAGAGGGGGAAGGAGGAGGAGGGAGAAGAGGCAGGAGGGAGGGTGCCTGTGGGGTTCTCTGTGCGTGGCTGTTTTCTTACATTTCATGACCCAACTAGGTCAGGGGCGCCAACCTTTTGGACCTCAGGGATCACCGAACTCATAATTTTAAATCCTGGGGACCACTTATATGAATTTTCAGTGACGGTGGCTTGCTCACATTGGTGGGGGAGAAGGAGAGAGAGAGAGAGAGAGAGATCCAATCTAACCTCAGAGGGCTGGCGGTGATATTCTCATTCTCTCTCTCTCTCTCTCTCTCTCTCTCATACACACACACACACACACACACACACACACACACACCCCAAGGCAGCCACATTCCTAATCTGCCTTTCAGCTCTGTTCTCGGGGGAGGGGAGGAGAGAGAGGGAGAGATGGTATCCTGTGATCCCAAATAAAAGATGGGAAAACGCGGTGGGGAATTTTCCTGCAGACTTTTGGGGGGATTTTCCCAGAGTCTCTGCAGAAAATGCAGAAGTAGCAGAAACCCTGGGAAAATCCCCAAAAAAGTTTGCAGGAAAATTCCCCACCCCTGTTTTCCTACTGATCGATCGTTCTTTATTTGGGGTCTCCAGCTCTGTTCTCAAGGGGAGAGAGAGAGAGAGACTTTTGGCTGCATGCAAGGAAAGCAGCAGGAGCCGCAGAAGTCTTCCTTTCTCTCCCCCAAACTCCGCCAGAAATGAGTCTTTGTCGGCACAGCCTCTTGGAGCAGGAGGCCTTGCAGGGTCCCAAAGACTCCTTTCTGGCGGAGTTTGGGGGAGAGAAAGAAAGAAAGACTTTGGCTGCTTTCCTTGTGTGCAGCCAAAAGCAGAAGAAGGAAGAAGCGGAAAGAAGCAGCCCAGTGGCCAGGCCAGGAGTATGGGGTGAGTGGGCAAGTTCCCCCCCTCCACCCTTTTCCTCTCTCCCCTCACTCCATCGTGTTGTTCGCAATGCAAGCGACACAAACCTTGTGTTCCTATGGGCCATGCGGGCGGCGCAGCCTTGTGTTCCCGCACAGCCTGGATTTATTGCTTTGGGGGGGACATTTCTCTGCGGACCACCAAAGTTTTCTCAGGGACCACCAGGGGTCCCTGGCCCACCGGTTAGCAACCACTGAACTAGACAACATCACAAGTGCTAGAAGGGATGGTGGCTTCTGGAGTGAGGCGGGTGAGGAGAGCCATGCCCTCCTCTAATGGCCCCAAATCAGGCAGGGCTGGGAGCAGTTTTTCCTTCTCTGACCTTTCCTTCAGAGGCCTTTGAGGACGGCTGTTGGGCTCACCTGAGGCACCATACAGATGCTACACAGGCATTTATTTACAGGTATTAGTAGCCATAGCACCTATAGAACGTAGGCTTATATACTGCCCCACGGTGCTTTACAGTATGGGCAATATGCAGTGTCAGTATTATTTGCATATTGCCCCCAACAATCTGGATCCTCCTTTTGCTGACCTTGGAAGGATGGAAGTCTGAGTCAACCCTGAGCCGGTCAGGATCGAACTCCTGGCTGTGGGCAGTGAGAGTCAGCCTGCAATGCTAGAAGATCCCCAAAGGTCCCTTCCAACCCTAACCTCTGGATTACTATCCAAAACATTCCTGTGAGGTTGGCCCAAACGCATCCTGGATGCTTCTGGGACCTGATGCTGCCCCTCTCTCTCTCCTATCTCTTCTGTAACCCGGGTTAAAGGTTAAAAAGTTCCGCACTCCATACGTGCTAATCGTTTCCGGCTCTCGGGGGCAGTGCTCCTCTCCGTTACAAAGCCAAAGAAGAAGCCTCCGTGGTCACGTGGCCGGCAGACTAAATGCCTTGGAAGGCGCATGGAGGGACGCTGCTCCCTTCCCACCAAAGGGCTCCCTGTTTTTCTTACTTGCATTTTTCACGTGCTTTCGAACTGCTCGGTTGGCAGAAGCTGCTTGGGACAAGGAACGGGAGCTCCCTCCGTTACGCGGCGCTGGGGATTCGAAACTGCCGAACTGCCGACCTTTCTGATCGACAAGCTCAGGTCTTAGCCCCTGAGCCACCACGTCCCTTCATAACTGGGGACCTGCCCTGGAACAAGGCACTTGCAGGCCTGGGGAGCAGAAGCAGAGGTGGCCACATCTCCCATGGCCTCTGGCCCCATAGTTGTGGCCACGGGGGAGGACACTGTGTCCTTGGTGGAGAAAGAGATGAGCCTTTGGAGGCCTTCAAGAGCCTTGGAGGAGAGAAACCCCCTCCTCCCTTCTCCCCAGGATGCAAGGGAGCACCTAGAGGCTGCCCAGCAGGACCCAGGGGCTCGGGGGAGGCACCCTGGACGAGAAAAGGAAACGATTGGTGGAAGCCTTGGGAAATGGGTGGGTGGCTCCTGGGCGAGCAGAGAAGGGGGTCCTTGAGACGAGGACAGCTTATGGTCAAAGGGTCAAGATGTGGCCACCACCAATACGGAAGCTGACGATGAAAGGGTTTGCAAGAAAGTGACTTTTTGACTCGCGGGATAAGCTAAGGAAGTGGTTAGCATGCCAAGCGGCGGGAAAAAAAGATATCCAAATTAGCACGACAGGAAGAGTCTTTATAACTTATTTTCCTCCATTCTCAGAGGTTTGCCCAGACAAGGGCCCTATGCAGTTTTCTGGGCAATTATGTTTGCAGAGGGGTTTGCCCTTGCCTCCCTTCTTAGGGCTGTTGGAGAGAGGGATCGGGCCCACGTCAAACGGCTGGCTTTGTGCCAAGGCGGACTAGAACTCCTCGTCTCCTGGTTTCTAGCACAGAGAATTAAAACACCACACTAAAAACGGACTCTCACAACAGAAATAAGGAAAGCTTTTTTTTTTTAAAAAAATCAGTAACCGAGGAAATTCCAGAGGAGAAAATCGAG